>MU836416.1:0-29367 GCA_029204225.1 Diphasiastrum complanatum | reverse complement strand
ACTCGTAAGTTTGATAAAGAAGGTTTGCTACATGTCCAAACTTCGAATGGTGTTTTGTCTGAGAGGCCTTTAATAGAACATTTGTTCTGAATATAGGTTGTTGTTGAAACAGCTTCAGCCAATAAGCACTTTGGAAGTGTCGCATGTGACAACATGCACTTTGCCGATTCAACGAAGATTCTCTTCTTTCTCTCAGGAAGACCATTTGACTGAGGCGAATAGGAAGTGATGTATTGTTGCTCAATGTCGTTGTTAAGGCGATAGTCCTTGAATTCGTTGGAGATGTATTCTTCCTCGTTATCTGACTTCAATGCTTTGATTCGTTTGCACATTTGATTCTCAATATGCTCTTTGAATTGTCTGAATTTGATGAAAATCTCTTATTTCTATTTAATGAAATAAACGACTGTTCTTTTGAAGAATTCGTCAATAAAGGTAATGAAATACTTTGTATCTAGTAATGAAGAAGTTTGCATAGGTCCACATATATTTGTATGAACAACATCTAATAGATCTTTTGTTGCATGCATATGGTTTGACCTAAAAGGAATTCTAGCTTGCTTTCCAAAGATGCAGCTATGACAAACAGGGAGATCGACCTTACTAGAAGGATAGTCGAGATCAACGACCATGGATTGTCTAGACATGTTAATAATAGATGCATGATTTAAGTATCCTAAGCAATGATGTCAGAGTATTGCTTTATTGATTAGAATAGAGGTTTTCAAGACTTACTAGACTCAGAATAGCAATGTGCCAATCTATATAAGTAACCATGCCTCTTGTCGAGTGCAACGATCTTATTACTTCTATCAACAATTTTGCATTGATCAGATTCAAATTCTACCTTATGACCTAAATCTATAATTCTACTCATTGATAATAGATTTGTAGAGAGTTTAGGAACATATAAGACTTTTGATAGTAATTTAAATTGATCATGCTGGAGCCGCAATCTTACAGTACCTTCACCTTCAATAGTGTGAGTACTATTGTCACCAAGATGAACAAATTTTTTTGTGCTGTAAGTAGTGTAGGAGCTGAAGATCTCACGTTGATTGGTCATATGTTGAGTTGCTCCAGAATCTAGAAACCATGAATCATCCAAAAATGCGCTTTGATCTTTGACCATGAATGCGCCTTCGTCCACTTCGACTTGGGGAGATGATAAAACTATGTTTGATTGTTGATCAGGTTGCTTGGCTGCGTTCTTCGCTTGAAGAATTCGGCAATCCTTGATCTCATGGTTATTGCACTTGCAATACCTGCAAAACATCTTCTTCTTCGATTGTGGATTCAATGATTGTTCTTGACCTTGAGTCGGCTTCTGATTCATTGCAGCCTTCTTGGAGCTTATTTTGCTTCCGTCGCTTCAAGCCTTTGTTGACATATAGAGCCTGAGAGGAGGAAGTAAACGGAGTGTCTTGACTTCTTCGATTATCTTCTTGCAGCAACATAGTGATAGCTCTAGTAAGAGTTAAATTTGAGTGTGTCGATATGATGATCACCCAGTTCTCATATGTAGAGGGCAAGCTTGAAAGCAATGTCATAATTGTGTCTTGATCATCTATGATTGATCCGACAGCGGCCATCTGTTGCAAGAGATTCTTAAACTGGCTAATGTGACTCTGAAGTGAATTACCAATAGACATTTTGAATGTGAAGAATTTCCTTTGTAGATGTAACTTAGTAGTTGTGTCCCTCACGTCATATAGTGAGTTCAAGATGTCCCAAGTGGCTTTTGACGTTTTAGCTTCAGCTATGTGTCCAACATGTGTATCTGATATATTGAGGATAATAAGCGTGAAAGCTTTATCATCCTTTGATTTTCATTTTGAGTCGTCATCTTCAGGTTTTACTTCTGTACCTGTAACAACATTCCATAAGTCGTTGGCGATTAGCAAGGTCTTCATCTTAAATTTCCAATTGGATCCATTCAGCTTGTCTACGATGAGACCAGCTTTACTTTGAGAATAGGAAATCAATTCTCTGATACTGAAAGGTAATGTCAACAATAGAAAATCAATTCTCTGATACTGAAAGGTTGGAATGCTCAGGAGTGTTCAAGCTCGCAAGCTTGATTGAGAGAGCTAATATTCAAAAACTTCTTTTGATAGCTCTGATGATTAGATGATAAAACTACATGAATATGAACAGCTATTTATACTAAGAGATTAGGTCATCAATTGCGATCGCCAATTGGCTGGTCATCAACTGGCATCCATCTGGTCCTTGTCATTGATTGCTGATAGGCGGTGAAATTGGCCGTAAACGTTCTGTCTGCATAAAATGAACCAAAACTGTAGCTCTACAAAAATGAACTAAAACAGCCACATGCGACACTATCGGGTTTTTCACAAAAAAGGAGAAGGTGCCCTTAAATCTCATTTAGGGTTGCCCCACACTTTGCCAGAGTCATTTCCTTAACATTTGAGGCTCTTTGGAAAAAAGTGAAAAATGCAACATTGTAATTTTACACGAGATTTCTGTCAGGCGAAAAATGCGAAAAAGGAGAAGCTGCATTTTTCAACGAGATTTCTAACAGGCGAAAAGGAGACACTATCGTAAACTCCATGTAATTCAGCAAACTGTGTAAAAACACTTGTAATTTTGCAAACTGATGTTAACACACGGAAAAATTCACAGAACTAGATAAACAATGGATGAAGATTAAAACAGATTAGTCGATTGGTAAGAAGGAGAATAATCCAACACATGCTATGTCAACATTACACTTGAGCATAGGACTAAAGAGAATATTTCATCAAAGAAGGGCATTTTTGTTGAATATAGTGAGGTGAGTAAAGCTTACAAATCTACATTGCTTCAACAAGAAAAGTAGTCATAAGTAGGGATGTCATTTTTTATGAAAGAAATGTTCCAAAGATTGATGTTGATGGTGGTGTTGATGATGGTTCTAGAATTTTTTATGATGTTGATGGTTCTTTGGATGATGGTGATGGAGAGGCATCTACAACTTAAAACCCAAGGAGGACATCAAGGCAAAGGCAAAAACCATCAAGGCTCACATATGATGAGAAGGGTAAGGAGATTGTTGAGAGTACAAAGTTTGTTTTTCTAACTTCTTTTCATGAGCCTACTTTTGTAGAGGAAGCAAGGCAAAAGAAGGAGTGGATCCAAGCAATGGATCTTGAGTATCAAGCTCTTATGAAGAACAATACTTGGAAGTTAGTGAATCTTCCACAATATAAGAAGGCAATTGGATGCAAATGAATTGTCAAGGTGAAGACAAACCAAGATGAATCTGTCAACAAGTACAAAGAAAGGTTGGTGGCAAAAGGATATGCTCAAGAGTATGGTATTGACTATGATGAGACCTTTGCGACCATGGAAAATATAGTAAGCATTAGAATCATCATTTCTCTTGCTACATTTTTTGACAGATATCTATGGAAAATGGATGCTTCTAATGCTTTCTTGAATGGAGATCTTAATGATGAAGTTTACATGGAGCAACCAGAGGGCTACATTCTCAAGACAAGCCAAACATGGCTTACTTCAAAAGAGTTTGTATGGGATTAAGCAAGAACCTATGAGTTGGTATGCTAAGCTTTGTTAGAAAATAAGTTGCATATGAGTCGAATAACTATTCGACAATGATATTTTGAATAATTGTTCAATACTGATAGTTTGATATTTGATATAAAAAATAGTAGTTAATTATGCCACTTGGAGATAAGGAATTGAACCCAAAATATGCAGTGGATAAGGCTCCACTATCAAATTTGATTCAGTCGTTATTTGATAATTTTTGACAAACGATTTGACTCTATGTCGACAATGTGTGTATTTCTGTAGATGGTCTTCAACACCTTCGACATTGTCTCAACAATGCAAGTAAAACTATAGAGTAGTTCCACATTACAAAATGATTCAAGGAATGAAATCTAATAAGCTTAACACAATTTTGCTATCTCAAACTTTCATTATGAGTGAGTATAATCATTCACTCTACTTTATAATGAATGTTAATGATGTTACTATCTTCTTAATCTATGTGGGTGATATTCTTTTAAGTGGTGGTAATAAGCAAGATATAGATGATATCAGGATAACTCTCAAGAAAGAGTTTGAGGTTCATGATGTTGGATACTTGCACTATATATTAGGAATAGAAGTAAGTAGGAATTCCAAAACTACTGTTATTTGTCAATAGAAGTATGCTAAATCTATTGTCAAAAGGTTTCATATGGATGAATGCAAATATGTTTCTACACCTATGGAATCAAATATAAAGCTAACTATAAAAGGTAATGGTAATTCAAACTAAACTCTAATAGCTTTTCCTTCAAAAATTCAATAGATCATTTTCTTTTTGTTAATGCATCTTGATTTTTAAGGGAGATTCCAACCCTAAACTTTAAACCCTAAATTGTATTTATAGACGGTGGACTACAAACGAGTAAGTTCTTTTGAAATATATAAACTTGTTCGTTGCAAAAATAAAAAAAATGTATTCACACTAAATTCTAGGCATTAATTATTGTCTTGTTTGCTTACATTCATGCAGATCAGATGGGAGACAACGATGCTGACGAGATGAAGAGTAGCTTAGGCCTAGATGACACTTTTTTATTATTATAGATTATTTGTAATTATATCAAGTCAGAGAAAATTCAAAAGCAGCAAGTTTGTAATACATTTAGCGGCATGAGTAATATATTATTACTTTAAACTATTATTATTGTGTTATTCTATATAAAATGCATTTTGCAATTTCAATAATGCAGATTGTAGTTTACATATTGAATGTAAAAACTCTAATCTGTAAATGCACTCTAAAACATAAGGAATTGAAGCGAAACAAAAGTAGAGGAACAATGTGCATCAAGAAGTCCAATGTTGGATTCACCAATGTGCAATGTGCAATGTCACACGAATATGCAAGAAGTTCAAACAAAACATGTAGTTCAATGCAATGTCATAGTAAGAATTAAAATGCAATGTCGTGATGCAATGCACAATGTAGCTCACATAATGAAAAGAAGGTAATAAAAAATGTTTAAAAGTGTAATCAAACTTTTTTCCAAGAATGTCACTTCACTGGCTCCAAAAAACAACTTGCTATTAAAACAGTCCACTGTTTTTAAAGCATTTTTTTAATTTTTCTAACATGTTTGAGCTATTGAAATCCAACAGACAATTATCCGTCACATTTTGATGAATACTTTGTATGTCTGTGATAGGCGTACATTCGTTAGATGACTAATTTGGATACTTCTCTATTCGTCGAAAACTATAATAGATGTCAAAATGCGACACTAATACTACACATCACATTCTAACATCCACCTCACTGAAAAGACATTAGACTATGTCGTCCACATGGAAATCCACGTTAGCTTTTAGATGTTGTAATTTGATGTCTAGTTGTGAGTCGAACATCCACATGGACGTCAAAATGCATTGTCCATGTGGCCAACCTCGGCTGGCATCCTACTGATGGCTCTAGTGGGGCTAGTTGGCATAGGCATCATTTTGGAATGCATTTTACAATTGTCAAAATCTGAGACCCTATTGTGACATGTTTTGCAATGCTCATGTCGATTAAACATAAATAAATGTGCAATTTCATGTCGAAAATCATGATAGGTGTTGTAGTGGGTTCCCCTATGTTGTCCAATTCTGGGTACGACATGAAATATTCTAGAATGCGATAAGAGGCTTTTGCAATTAGCCCAAACACTACACAACATAAGTAGAGAGTCGAAAGTATTAGAAATAGGTAACCAGTTGGCATCTTGCACGTGTGAGTCCAACATTGGGCCTTAGGCTAATAAGTGCCATGGAGCACAATTATTCAATAAAGTATATTAAACTTAGCTTTTATAAAGTTCCTAAGTTAGGAAACACAACTTGACCTCAAAAAACACAAAGTGATATTGATGATCAAGATAGTGATCCTGATGGAACGTCAATAGCCAATCAGAGTGAAGGGGACTCACCTCTCAAATCTATAAGAGGGAGCCATTTCCCTTGTATTTGATCATCTTCTATTTATCCTTGTATTCTATCACACTCTCTCAATTTTATTTTCGAGTCTCTCTCTCTCTCTCTCTCTCTCTCTCTCTCTCTCTCTCTCTCTCTCTCTCTCTCTCTCTCTCTCTCTCTCTCTCTCTCTCTCTCTCTCTCTCTCTCTCTCTCTCTCTCTCTCTCTCACACACACACACACACACACACACACACATTAAGAAAACCTTGGAGGGATCATTAAGATACGTAGGTAGAATTTATTTCACCGTTTACCTCCCTTGATAAGACCAACCTCTTGAGGAGAAGATCTAGAGCCAAGGATGCCTAGATACGCACGAATAAACTGAATCTAGAAAAGATCAAAAAGAGAAAAAGAATAAAAGATGAACGCCACACAAATCTAGGCTATTCCATGATCTGATCTGAAGCTAAGATTGAAAACCTTTAAAGCATACCATGAGTACCTAGATAGACTACACGAATACCTAGATAGACTAAGCAGACAAGTGTGCACGTCCTATCCACATTACAAATTCAAAGAGACCACAACAATACCACTGGGAGAAGTAGCGCTGATCTATCAAGATCAATATCAACTAGCCTTATCACGAGATCCTTTGATGGATGGTGTCAATTACCCATTTGTCGATAAACAAGGTTATCAAGAATGACCACTAGACTCATATAGTTATTATTGAAAATATGGCAAGTCTATGTTGTTGCTAATCATCATCAAAGAAAGCCTCAGGTTTTACGTAAGCGAACTCATATCTATGCTTTTCTTGGAGCACAACAAATATATATATCTATACATATGCTTTGTACAGACTTTGACAGATAAAAAAATTGAGAGAGTTATTCTATTCTTCCGAGGAAAAACTTCATCATGGTGGCGTGACCTACAACCAAAACCTACCACATGGGAAGAGTTCATGGAAATGTTCAGAAAGTCATTTGTGGTTGTAGACGACTCAGACTTCTACCAAAGATTTGTCAAGTGCAAAATAGGTACTCAGAATATGGACTCGTACCTGCAAGAATAAAGTTCTCTCATTTGATGCAAAATAGGCACTATGGCAGTTTATCCTAGGTCTATCTGTAGATTATCAGGATGAGTGCAAGCGTAATGTGCTTCAAACTTTTGATGATATTGTACGAGTCACAAAAGTGTATGATTCCACAACGGTGGCATCTAGAAAGCAATTACAAGCTAATCCATCTGGATCATCCGGACCCAACTAGAACAAAGAAAAGAAAAGAGTTCATGGGTATAAAAAATCTAAGTATTTTGACGAACTGGATCAAGTTGTATCTGAGTCTCACAAAACTCTAGATTTGGTTAGAAAAGTGTTTTATTGGCCAAAACTCAAGCCATTTGTCGAGTCTTATGTAGTTAATTGTAGACCTTGTCAGTTAGCCAAAGCTAAATGCTTGAAGATTGGAGGGTTACATCCCCTAGATATCTCTCAAAAATGATGGAAAAGTATATCTATGGATTTTGTGGTTGGACTTCCAAGGACCCAACGCCAAAATGATTCTATTCGGGTTGTGGTGGATAGGTTGACAAAGTTAGCTACTATTATACTAGTCACGTCAACTAGTAAGGCTTTGGATTTAGCCCAGATCTTTGTGGAAAGATTATTTAGGCTTTATGGACTGTGATATAGTTAGTGATAGAGAACCTAAATTTATAGGTCACTTTTGGTCAGCTATATTTCATAAGCTTGAAACCTCACTTAGTTTCAGTTATACTGATCATCCTGAATCAGATGGCCAGACTGAGAGAACTAATTAGACTATGGAGGATATGTTGAGAACATATGTGTCTCACGAGCAATCTCAGTGGGAAGATTATGTTCCTTTGATTGAGTTTACTTATAACAGTAGGAAACATTTTGCTACTGGTTATATTCTGTTTATGCTTATGTACGATTTTCAACGTAGATCTCCGGTAAATGTGGAGATGAAATTTGTTAAGATTCAAAAAGTTGTGGATGTTTTGCATGATATGCATGAAATGTTGCAAGAAGCCTGTGATTGTATCCGGAGTGCTCAAGATTGAGCTAAGCACTATGCCGATCTTAAGAGGTCTCCTAGAGATTTTAAAGTTGATGACTGGGTATATTAGAATACCTAAGGATTCTAAGACTATGTGTACGGGAAAGCATTATAAATTGTCTACCAGATATTGTGGACCATTTTGGACTATAAAAAAAACTAGTTTTCTAGCTTATGAACTAGATCTTTAGGACAAGACTATAGCTCACCTTGTGTTTCATGTAAGCCGGTTAAAAATATGTTTACATGAAGGTGACGTAGTTGGTTCAGAGGAGGATCTTATCGATTTGGAGGACTTATCGCTTAGTCTTCCTTTGGAATCTGAAGAGGTACTCAGAACCAGAGATAAACAATTGAGAAATCGTTCTATCTTTGAGTGCTTGATTAGGTGGAAGGGACGGACTGAGGATAATGATTCATGGGAGCGGGTCGAAAGCATAAAGAAGAACTTCCCTGGTATTCACGTCTAGAGATATAAGTGGTTCAAGGGGGGGAGAATGTTATGTCTATGTCCTGTATAAGAGAATCGGAATAATTCCTGACATGGATAGCTGGTCACTCCAGTTGTATGTGGTTATTAGATACACTAAGTCATTTCGGATGTGGTTGATACAGTAATTAATAATCATATGAGGGTCCTGGTATAACACATTGGAAGGCTCTTATCATAGTCATGAGATATCTTTGAGCTACTATGGACTTTTGCATGTGTTATGGAGCAGTCGGCAACGACAAACTCAATTTACTCAGTGGTTATACAGATGCAAGTTGGGCAGGAGATGTAGACACTCGTAAATCTATTTTCGGATTTACATTCTTCCTCAACAATGGTCCAGTTTCCCAGAACAGTCGCAAGCAATTTTTGATAGCTCTATCTTCCGCTGAATCAGAGTATATCGCAGCCTCTCAAGGTACAAAGGAAACAATTTGGTTGAGGAACTCACTCTCAGATATCGGTCTGAATCAATATGCTCCGAAGACATTATTTTGTGATAATCAAAGTGCCATCGCTTTATCAACCAACCCTAGATTTCATTCCAAGAGTAAGCACATTGAACCGAAGTATCATTTTATCAAAAGCAAAGTTCTGAACAAAGAGGTCAGATTGCAGTATTGTAGAACGCAAGATATGACAGCAGATGTTTTTACTAAAGCATTAAGTTTGGAGTCACACAGAAGATTCTGTGTAGAACTAAGTTTGAAGGTCAAGGCATTCAAGGATTCTAGTTAAGGGGGAGTGTTGGATTATTCTCCTTTTATCAACCGACTAATTGGTTTTAATTTTCATCCATTGTTTATCCAGTTTTGTGGATTTACCCGTGTGTTACAAGTGTTTTTACACAGTCTGCAGAATTACACGAAGTTTACGACAGTGTCTCCTTTTTTGCCTATCAGGAATCCCGTTGAAAAATGCAGCTTCTCTTTTTTCGTATTTTTTGCCTAACATAAATCTCGTGTAAAATCACAGTGTCGCATTTTTCCAAAGAGCCTCAAATGTTAAGGAAATGACTCTGACAAAGTGTGAGGCAATCCTAAATGAGATTTAAGGGCACCTCCATTTTTTCCTTTTTCGCGAAAAACCCGACAGTGTCGCATGTGGCTGTTTTAGTTCATTTCTGCAGAGCTACAGTTTTGGTTCATTTATGCAAACAGAACGTTTATGGCCAATTTCACCACTTATCAGCAATCAATGACAACGACCGGATGGATGCTAGCTGATCACCAACCAACTGGCGATCACAATTGATGACCTAATCTCTTAGTATAAATAGTTGTTCATATTCATGTAGTTTTATCATCTAATCATCAAAGTTATCAAAAAAAAAATTTGAATAGTTAGCTCTCTCTCTCAAGCTTGCGAGCTTGAACACTCCTGAGCATTCTAGCTCACTTCTTAGAGTCGTTTTAGAGATTGCTATTGCGCTACTGCTTATCAACATTGCGCTTGATTCAGACTTTCATTTTTTAGCCGCTCAGAGATAGCATAGAGTACGTGATTTCGATCCGCAACTTATTGTACTCATTTAATTCAGTTTCATTTTGAATCATTACTATCCTTTATTGCGTTCAGCTTCATCTCAGAATGTATGCATTTTCTGGAGTTCTTCGCGACTAATTATTTGTCTGATAATTTTCGATGCTTAATTGTTTGGCTACGTAATCCCTATAGTATTGGCAATTTCAAAGTTAGTTACTATAAGTTCAAACGTGATTTCTATCACTATTGTCTTGTTTGAAGTTGATAGGCATAGTCATGCATTGGAAAGATGAAGATAGTTTATTCCACCATGCACAAAAAGTTTCTTTCTAGACACACGAATTATTTTCATTCATTTTCTTTTCGAGGTAGACCTATCTTCTGCACACCACTTTCTAACAACATGTAGATCCAAAGATTTTAAAATACTTGACACTCGACCTCCTACCAAAGAGAGCTTCAAAAGGTGTCTTATAATTCAATGGTGCACTTGGCCACCTATTGCAAAGGTAATTTGCACATGTCAAGGTTTCGTCCCAAAAAGATTTAGGAAGATTAGTACTTAACCTCATAGCTTTGGCACCTTTACACAAAGTTTGATTCTTCCTCTTAGCCATTCCATTTTGTTGTTGAGTCCTTGCGCTTGAATGCTCGTTCTTGATGTGCATCAAAAAGGCTTTGAATTTGGTAGAAATGTAATCTCCACCATTGTTTGACCTCAAGAACTTGATCTTGGTGCTGAAGTGGTTCCCCCTGACGTTCTTGAACTTTACAAAAATATTAAACATCTTATCTTTTCTCTTTAGAATACCCAAGTAAATCTACTAAAGTCACCAATAAATGTGACATACATCTTAGCACCACCATTGCTAATTGTACTCATACTATGTATATCCTTATGCCAAACCTCTTGACTTGGCAATTGCTCCCTTGCCACAAATCCATCTTGGTTAGCAACAACAAAAATATCAAGTTTGAACAATCTACCTTGCCTTTTCTCTTTTTCAATCAAGACTTCTTTCTTTTTGATCAAGCAAGCATTTCCAACAAATTCCTCTTCTAGAACCTTGTCAACTTACACTAAGAAAATTCTTAGTTATTGATGGTATGAACAAAACATTCTTCAGGTTGACATTCTTAATTGTAGAAAGTAAAATAGGAATTGTACCAATGCCCTGGATGGCATACTCGCCATCATTTGTTATGTAGATGACTTTATTTCCACCTTGTTAGGTTGTTTGGTCAAGTTCCTAAATAGTATAGGACCAAACTCCTCAAATCATGGAGATAGTTGATCAACCTAACCATCAAATTGGCATGACTTTAGGGTTAGGTAAGATTGAAATATTAGGAGAAAATATGTCAATTATTCTCCTTATTACATGCTGGATTTTCACCTAAATTCAAAGGAAAAGAGCCCAATTGTACATACAATCTATCATTCCATAGCGAAGAAATAGAATTTTTTGAGCAAATTGGTAGTCTTGTGTTTTTGTGAATGCTTTGAAAACTGAATTTGATCACACTCATTCTCTAATAGCAGGCCGTACTGGAGGCCATACTACACACGTGTGGGGTCATTTCCATGTTTGATTATTGTATTGGATTGCTCTTGATTGTGTGATCCTAAATTGCTAATCTAGATCAAGAAATTGATGACTAGTTTGCAATAGATTGGTGTAGCAATCAATCAATCGATCTTGGAGTCTTCTGTAGGCTCATTTGTAGTCCTTAGTACTGTACTTTAACATGGTATTAGATCCAAGTACAAGAGGATAATCATGATCAAAACACAATTTTTTTTAGCAGGTTTATTGCTAGAAAACTAGTCTTGTGAGGGCGAGTCTTAGTGTGAAGATTAGGGATCCAAACTTGGTGAGGTTCAGTAGCCGTGGTTCAGTAGCCATACTGTCCACATTTGTAGAAGCCTCTATACCTTCATTTAATCTTCATTATTCATAAGATCCAAACGATTTGATTCTACATCGTCTTGATGAGTATTTTGGTGCCAATCAAAGGAAAAGCATCACATTTTGTTTGCCATCAATTAGATTTGACTTAGTGTCATGAGATATAATTAATTGAGATTGAGCTCAAACCCTTTAAAAACAATTTACAGGTCTTGAAGAACCATCAAGAAGAGGGAGAGAGATTTAGTCATCTTTTTGTCCAAATCTAGTGAAAATTGATAGTTTTTTTATTATAGATCATCTCATCTCCATTCTATCTTCATGAGGGAGTGTGAGAGCTATGACCAAAAGTCCAAAATGAGGCTAGAAGTTAAATTTGAGAAGTCAAGTGCAACCTTTGTGAGTTTCTATATACAAATCAATTTTAACTGTTTTTAGCATTATTTTGTAGAAGTCATTAAGAAGATGGCATTAGGGGAGTTTTGAGGTCCAAAAGAACCTTATAAGAATTTGTGCAAGCATCCCTTTTGTGTCATTAAGATATTATAACACTATTGTCATCTAATACGTTTGACTTGCCATAACTTTTTAATCATAGCTCAGAAGTATGCCAAATAAGATATCATTGAAAAGCGTTGTTGAGCGCTTTGCAATGCACCAAAGTTCGCTAATATCGGACTCACCACTAAAAAGTTATGCCATTTTTAATGTGGACTCAAAAAGTTACGTTATGAAGATTTCAAATTTGAGTGGTTTGATTGGTCCATGTGTAAGAAAATTTGAGAAAATACATGAGGTTTAATGATGGAAAGGACATTGTACTTATATTGTATGTTGATGACATAATCTTAAGTGGAAATGACCTAGATGAAATAAAAGATGTTAAGATTGCTTTATCTAAAAAGTTTAGGATGGTTGATCTTGGCCAATTGCACTTCATTCTAGGAATAGAAGTTGTAAAAGGATTGGATTTTAGCTTTCTATGTCAATCTAAATATGCTACAACCATGCTAGATAGATGTGGAATGAAAAATTGTAAAGGTATTGAGACTCCAATGGAGCAAAATGTAAAAGCATCTATAAGTGGTGATGAAGCATCCTTTGAGGACATCACTTTCTATAGAAGGCTTATAGGCTCCTATTTAACTATAGCTAGGTCTGATCTTAGTTATAGCATTGGTAAGTTAAGCTAATATATGCAAAGTCCTCTTGTGTCACATTGGCAGATGGTCAAAAGAGTTCTAAGATACATCTCATCAACTAGAAATTTTGGCATACTCAGAGCCTATAGTGACTCGGATTTTTCAGGTGACAAAGTGGATTGAAAATCTACAAGTGCATTTGCTACATTCCTTTGTGATGGAGTAGTATCATGGCTACCCAAAAAGCAAGATACTATTTCATTATCTTCAACAGAATCCAAGAATAAGGGATTGAAATCAACATGCAAGGAGGTCTTATGGCTCAAAAGGCTATTGCTAGGAAGTCATGGAGGCCGAGGAGCTTCCTTGGATCTATTGTGACAACCAATCAACCCAATCACTTGCTACCAATCCTATATTCCATGCAAGGAGCAAGCACATCGAGATTGCTCATCACTTTGTGAGAGAAAATGTGCAAGCTATAGAAATCAAATTCCAACATGTGCCTTCATTAGATTGCTTAGCTAATTTGCCTATTGAATCCTTGCCTAAGGATTCTTTCATTAATCTAAGATCATTACTTGGAGTAATTGATGAATGTACCATAGTTTTCCAAGCCAGATTTGAGGAGGGGAGAAAACAACAAATTTTAGCTTGCTTGTATGCAATTTTTGGAAATCAATTTTCCACATGTGTAGACTAGTTTGGATAGGTTAGATCATGATCATAGGGGTTAGTTAGGTTGTTTGCTCAAGTTCCTAAATTTGCCACACGTGTAGACTAGCGTGGATAGGTTAGATCATGATCATAGGGGGTAGTTAGGTTATTTGCTCAAGTTTCTAAATTTTAGGACCAAACTCCTCAAATCATGGAGGTAGTTGATCAACCTAACCATCAAATTGGCACGACTCCAGCATTAGGTAAGATTAACATATTAGGACAAAATTCGTCAATCATAATTCACAAGATTTCAAAACCATACTTAATCATTGAAAGATACTAGAGTATATGTACAAACATACCACTCAAGAAATATAATAATCATTCTAAAATCTTTTTCCCCCCAGGAAAATTACTAGATTTCAAGAATATTCTTCCAACCTGATCCTTAACAAGATTATGAGTTATCCAAACTCTATGATCAATCAGATTATTAAAGACAAAAGACATATCAAAACCATTTTAACATTCGTCTTCAACTACAAAAACTCTATACAAACCTCTAGAACAAAATCTAGAGATTACAAAGTTCTACTGAATCCAACTGAATTCAGTGGTTATTTTTTATATTAGTTAAACTATGTCATCCAATATGAGCTCACTGGGATACAGTCAATAACTTAGAGTTTATTCCCATTTGAGAAATATTCTATACCAAAAATTTCTTGTATTCTATGCACATAACTTTTATTGATGAATCTCAATGACTCACCAAGCATGTCTCTTATAAGAAATATAGATAAAAACAAATAGTTCCTAGTGAATTCTCTTCACACTAGTTATTTAACCAATTAACTCTTAACATGGACTGATCCAACTACTCGAATTAATTGTTAATGATTCAGAAATCTCAAATGTCTAGGTGCCGAATTCATTTACCTTGGAGGTTATCCTAGAACTACACCTCATTTAGAACCTCTTCCAAACCATCACCAAGTTAATAAAATAACTTTTCCATAGAAAGAACCATTAAGCTACAAGTAATTGTTTCAACATTACGGCTATAATCTGGCAGACTCTTCCATAATCTACATATGGTACCCACATAACTCACTGAGAATCTTGCAACTCAGCTACAAAAGAACTATATTTCTCATGAGTAAATAACATATATGGGAAATCTTTGAAGTAAATAATTTCACATCCTCAAGTTTTCCAATCATCAAACTTTTAACAACAAAATTTCTTCAACTTAGTCAACCTACAATAGATTTTAGTACTCCTACCAAGATTAGGTCAACTTACATAGACATCTTTGGCTACAGGGTTAAGATTAGAGCTTTATTCCTACCTGATCCAATCCATAACTTAATGATACTTGGTAAAACCGATTAGTAGAATGTAAATTGAATCTTTATCTCTACTATCTATAGACACAAATAACTTACAATTCAATTCCCAAAACTCTTCTAGTTTCAGATTATCCCTAACAATCCCAAGAGTTCCTATATTTTACTGGGATAGTTAAACCTTTGCACACAATACTGGATTTCTCTAAAAAAATCTATGCAACCAGTTGATCCCATGAAAGTCTTATTCCTATCACTTCATCTCCCCCTTCAAAAGAAATTCCATAATCTCCATTAAAAAGGTCTCTAGGAGATAATGTATAAAATATTAAAGATCAGAAAAAGTTAGTGATGAGTGTCCAACATTACACACTGGACTTATCTCCCAATTCATAAAATATCTGATCTCAAGTAATACAAATATTACATCTCAATAGAAATTATCAAACAAGCTTCACCTCCTTCCACCGTCGATGTTGTTAATTTATTTTCACAGTTTTGGTCCATATTGAACGGAATTTAAAAATTCCAGTTACGTAAAATTCTAAAAGAACCATGAATGTTTTGATTTTGTTCAAATTCGTCGATTTCTTATCAAACAGAAATAGCTTTTGAAGTGAATGACATCACTGAGATGAAATTAGTCAGTTTTCTAAGGTCACAATACCTTTCACTTTTGGTTGAAGATTTTGAAATATGTCAACTAAAGAGATCATTTCTTGTTTTATGTGAGCAAGAAAGACCAAGATAGTGCAAGTCTTGTTGGAACGATTTCTCTGCTGATCTACATGTACATTTTCCAGTAGTCTAGTCTGGCACTTAACTAGTGAACGATCGAAAAAAATTTGGATGACCAGTAGATAAAAATTCTACTAAATTATGTTTAGACTTTTTTCTAGCCAAATTTGGGGCTTTTGGCCTTAACCACTTTCACATTGCCATTCCATTTTGAAATGATTTTGAAAGATCTGGCATGCATCTGACATGACATGCAGTGATTTCTAAAACATCAAAATTTTTTACGTAAAATGCCTAGTAATTGGAAAATTTGCTTTTCAACTAGTTTCTAATAAAATTGTATTCAAGCATGAAATTACTCTGATCAACCTGCTATATCTCCTTGTATCTTGCATCCAAACATGGATGCAGGTTCATTCAGACATTTTCAACACTAAAAAAGCACTCTACTGTTTCACAAGCATGCATGCAATTAGAACAATTCGAAATTTTTTCAAAATCTACTCTAAACAATGCCAAACTTCCGATGGCCATAACCTTTTCTACATGGCTCCGATTGTGAAGAATTGTCGAAAATTGGCTTGATCAAAAACCATATAGTATAATGTAAACTTTGTGCATAAGTGGATTCCACACATGTGAGGCCAAGATTCCATGTGGAAAACCATTCCTAATGTAGGTTAGGTCAAGTCCATAGGGTTGGTCATGTCACTTTGGTAGTGATTCCAAGTTTATAGGACCTAAATCCTAGATTGAAGGTGAAAATTGACCAACTAGCCATCTACCAAGCATGACTCTAGGAAATAGACTAGGGTTTCATTTTAGGGCAAAGACTAAGTTAACTTCCTTATTACATGCTGGAAATCCACCTAACTTCACAAAGGAAGTCAAATTTGCTATGTATTCCAAGCTCCCATACTGAAAAGATAGATTATTTTTGAGCTCATTGGCAATCTCAAGCTACTCGACTATGTACATTGAGTTTTTGTGATCCAAATGCAACCAAATCAATTTCTACTTGTTTCTCAACTTGAAGGCCGTACTAAAGCCTATAGAACACATGTGTGAAGTCAAATTTGGTGATTGATCAATGCTATTGATTGTTCTTGTTTGTTGTTTGTCAAATTGCCAATCTAGATCAACTTTTTTGTCTCTAGTTTTTTTTTATAGATTGTTAACAAGCACCCAATCACTCTTGTGGATCTTTTGTAGATCCATTTACGTCCTAAAGTATAGTACTTTCACATGGTATCAAAGCCAAGTACAAGAGCTTTGATCATAGATCCATTCAAATCCATTTTTAGCAGTTTTTAGTGCTAAAAACTAGTCTTGTGAGGGTGAGCTAGAAGCCAAATTCTGGTGAGGAGATTTGATCTCAAAATTCAAAGGGATAAAAATATGTATTGTTCCCACATGTTGGAACTTTTGAACCTGCATTTCATGCATGGTATTCAATTGATCCAAGGAAATTCAATTTGTGAGCTTTGTTGTGATTTTTTGGTGGAAATCTTAGGATAAGCTACCAAGATTGAGTGCCATTGATTAGATTTGACATAGGGTCATGAGATCTAATTAGTCTAGGCTGAAATCAGGTCCTCTAAACTTTTTTTTACAGGTCTTGAAAGTACATCAAAGTGTAGGGGAGATTTATTCATGTTTTTTGTCCAAAAACAGCCAAAATTAATAGGATTTGATATGTCATTGATAGAATCTCATCTAATCTGCATTTCATCTTTGTGAGGGAGTCTAAGAACTGTGACTAGAAGTCTAAGAGAGGTCTAGAAGTCAAATTTGAGGTAATAAAGACAAAGTGAAACCTTTGTGAGTTTCTAAGACCAAATCAATTTCAATTTTTCTGAGCATTGTTTTGTAGGATCCTTCCAAAAAGTTCTTTTGAATCAAGATCAAGGGAATCTTGCTACTTGAATCTTTGTGCATTTTAAGTAAGTTTCTAGTGGAAAAATTCTGGAAAAGAACTTAGGGAGAGTCAAGAAGTTCAATCTACTTTGTGTTCATTGATTTTCTCAAGAGTAGTCAATAGAGTGAAAAATTGGCAAGATTTGATTCTAAGTAGATTTCACATCATCTTATCTTCATTCCAACTTTGTGAGGGAGTGCTAGAACTGAGATTATAAGTCCATTTGTTGGATAAGAAATATAATTTGAGTGAAACACTACAAGTGTGAGACCTTTGTGAGTTTCAAAGTCAATCAAATCTATCTCTTGTTTGTAGAAATCACTAGTGAGATGAGATCTATTGGAGCATACCTTGTAGAAGCTAGTGAGAGATTGAATTCTACAAATTATGCTATTTGAAAAGTTAGGATGGAGTCACTCATGGTGCTCCAAGACAAGTCCAAGTACAAATGTTTTTTCTGTGAAAAGAAAGGACATTTTGCATCAGAATGTCTCAAGAAGAAGAAGGCACAAGAGAGCAAACAAAGCAACATTGCACATCAGGAGGAGGAGAAGGATGAAGAGTCATCCTTGATGGTTTCCAACAAACCACCATCATCCAAGAGCAACACCAATGATTCTTGGTGGATTGATAGTGGGGCAAGTTCCCACATGACATATCAAAAGGACATATTCTCCACCTTACTTTCTTACAATGACTTACATAGATCAATCTATACTGCAAGTAGTCAAGAATGTAAGATAAGTGGAATAGGAACAATTCCCTTGTATGTGGGATCATCCAAAAGGATGAATCTTGATAATGTTCTTTATGTTCCTAAGTTAACCAAGAATTTGCTTAGTGTTGGCCAGTTAATGGATAATGGCCTAGATGTACAATTTAAGCATGGAGTTTGTTCCATCCTTAGAAATGATGAATGTATAGCCAAAGGCTTTAAGCAAGGTAGATTGTTTAAGCTTGATGCTAATATTGCAGTGGAGAGTGGTAACTTGGCAAAGGTGGAGTTATCAAAGGTGGAACTGTGGCACAAAAGGTTGGGCCACCCCAACTACAAAGCCATGGAATCTATGGTTGCAAAGGAGCTTGCAGTTGGACTCCCCAATCATTTGTCAAAGTGTGGGAAGAGATGTGAAGTCTCTCAAAGGCTCACAAACTACCCTTCTCAAGATCTACATCAAGATCAAACTCTCCTCTTGAACTCATCCATTCGGATGTTCATAGTTTTTCACATGAGTCTAATGGTGGTGCCAAGTACTATGTAATCTTCATTGATGACTATTCTAGATTTTGTTGGATGTACCTCTTGTCTAGCAAATCAATGGTGTTTGATTCTTTTGTAAAGTTCAAGACTTTGGTAGAAAATCAACTTAGTACCAAGATTAAGTTATTAAGGAGTGATAATGGAGGTGAATATATCTCCAATAAGTTGATTGACTTTTGTAGTTCTAATGGCATAAAGAGGGAGTTGTCATGTCCATAACCCCTCAACAAAATGGAGTGAGAGAAGAAATGGATCTCTTTGTGAGTGTGCTAAGGCCTTAAGGCTAGATTCTTCTCTATCCAAACCATTTTGGGGTGAAGCAATGACTTGTGCTAACTATTTGTGCAATAGATTGCCAAACCAAGCCATTGGAGGAATCACGCCATTTGAAGCTCTATTTGGAGAGAAGCCCAATCTCAAGGATCTCAAAGTTTTTGGATCCACTTGCTATGTACACCAATCCTTGGATAAGAGAAGGAAGGATGATGCAACATCCATCAAAGGCATCTTTGTGGGATATGGTGAGAATAGCAAAGGTTATAGAGTCTTCAATCCCATCACTAGCAAGGTGATAGTGAGTAGGGATGTTATTTTTCATGAAGGAAATGCTTGTGATTTGGATGATAATGCTACTAATCATCTCGATGCCAAGGATCATGCTAGGATGGAGGAGGAGCTTCCAAGTGAAGAAGAACTTGAGGATCGACCTCAAGATGCAAGAACTCCAAGAAGATCTACAAGGGCAAGATCCGAGCCATTGAGGCTCACCCATGATGGTCAAGGTGATCAAAGGGAAGGCTCATCATCTTTCACATCTTACACCTTTCTTACTTCAATGTTAGATGAGCCAACATGCTATGAAGATGCTTGTAAGTCTAAAAGTTGGATGGATTCTATGCAAGTAGAGTATAATGCTCTTATTAAGAATCATACTTGGGATCTTGTGGATCTTCCTCAAGGGAAGAAACCTCTTGATTGCAAGTGGGTGTTTAGATTGAAGTATAATCAAAATGGATCAATAAGCAAACATAAAGCTAGGCTTGTTGCCAAAGGTTTTTTACAAACCAAAGGCATTGATTATGATGAGACTTTTGTGTGAAAAATTGTCAACTAGTAGTATTTTCCTAACTTGAGATTTTGTAGGCCTATGGCCAAATAAAAGTTAGAGATAGGTTCATACATGTATGTAGAGGCCCAAAGTATGTGTACACTACTTTTGAGGTCACATTAATTAGAGGAGGTCGAGTGTGGAGCTCTTCTATTGGCTCATAATTTGGTGCATTCCTATTTGACCAAATTTCTAGGTATATGGGTGAATCCTATTGGACCCCAATTTTAGCCTATCATAAGACAAGTGGCCAAGAGGCACTATGGCTGCTATAAATAGCCATCTCCACGAGTATGTACACATCTCATTTTCATTCTATTGAATGAATGTTATGCTCTTTGAAGATCCATCTTCTTCTCTCTCACTTTTTTGTTCATATCTTGCATTCTAGCCACTAGAATTGTGATTTCTTTGTTGCTATGGCTTCACACGTGTGAAATGCAGGTTGTAGGCTCTGAAGTACGGACAGGGACAGCAAGTTTCTGTTTGTGGAAGCTTATGATCAGATTTTGATGTTTAGTTGATGTTTAGTATGCTTAACATCACAATTTCTATCATTTTTTCAATCTAGATGTGCATAACTTCCATGGCCAAGATCTTTATGAAACTTTAGCATCTTTTGGATCTGAGTTTTTCACATGGTATCAGAGCATTAGGCGGCCAAATGTGCAGGTTTTGCCAGATTTAGAAGAGATTTGTGGGCGAGTTTGCTTTTGTAGCATTCCAATCAAGTTTCTAGCTAAAAATCTTGTTGATTTATGTGTAGAAATTGGATCTTTGTGATCAAAACATCATTTGTATGCATTTCAATTGAAGTAGGGCGAATTCCCTCTGTACTTATCAGAATAAGGAGACAAAAATTGTTTTGGAAAGAGGGAGATGCAAGATCCAACAAGATCCTATTAGTTTTCCATTCTAGCATATAGTTTTTTGATTCAATTTCTTGCTTCTTCATGTCAAAAACTTCAAAATTGATGTAACCCTCTGATTTTCAGTTTGCTGAAAGATTCAAGAGTGTATTTCAATCTTAGGAGTGAGGGAAAAGCAAGTATATTGAGGTTTGGTCTTGGTTTGATCAAGAAATCATAAAACTAGTGGCTAAAATTAAGGAAAAAGTGAGGAAAAGAGAGAAAAAGTAAGGTTTTAGGTTCCAAATCTTTGTGATTTCTTCTTGTGTTTCATTTGTTGATTCAAGAGAGTGCTTAGTGCATTGGAACAGGTCAAAGATCAGAGATCAATCATTGCAACATGGCTACAAATGGAGGCTACATGTTGGAAAGCAATGATAGGCTTACCTCCCTCAACTATTCTACTTGGAAAGTAAGGATGGAGTCTTTGCTTGAGATGAATGAGTTGATGGATATTGTTGTAGGTGTGGAGGAGAGACCTTTGGCACCTCAAGAACAATTGAGGTATGACAAGAGGGCAAAGAAAGCCCTTCACATGATCAAGATGAATGTGACAAATGAGCTTATCAAAGAGGTTGGTAAGTGCACATCATCTAGTGAAGCTTGGGAAGCCTTGAAGAAGGTTTATGAATCCAAGTCTACTTCTAGAGTGTTGACTTTAAGAAGGCAAATCTTTTCTTGTATGCAAAAGAAGAGTGAGAATGGACATGCTTTTGTTTTGAGAGTTAAAGCATTGAATGATGAGTTAGCATGCATTAATGATGGCATAAATAATGAGGAGCTTGTTCAAGTGATTCTCAATGGCTTGTTGGATGATCATGCTAATCTTGTTCAAAGTTATGCTATCCAAAAATGTTTACCAAGTGTTGGAGACTTGCAAGAGGTCTTGTTGGCTGAAGAATTCAGGTTGCAAGCAAGAGTGGGAGCATCTTCTACATCTCAAGGAGGAGAAGAGGAGGCAATGTTCTCTAAAGGCAAGTTCAAGGGCAAAGGTAAAAGCAATTGGTCTAAAGGGCAAGACCAAGGTGAGCACTCTACTTTTGGCAAAAAGAAGGATAGATCTAAGCTAAAATGTTTCTATTGTGGAGTCAAAGGGCATTTTGCTAGTGATTGTTTTAAGAAAAAGAGGGATCAAGGGGAAAAGCAAACCAATCTAACTATTGATGAGGGTGGGGATGAGCTTCTTTCAAATGATGCTTTTGTTATGTCATCTTGCTTGTTGGCTAATCATGGAGACATTGATCCTTGGTGGATTGATAGTGGAGCCACTTCTCATATGACATATCATAAAGAGTATTTTTCATCTTTAATGGCATTTGATGGTGATAGGAAGGTAATCTATACCGCAAATGATGGTGAGTGTGCAATCAAGGGGATTGGCACAATTCCTATTTCACTTTCTACAAATAGGAATATAGAATTGAAAGATGTTTTGCTCATTCCATCCATTACCAAGAACTTACTTAGTGTAAGCCAAATGCTTGACAAAGGATTCAAAGTTGAGTTTGATGGTGATGCTTGCTTGATCAAAAAGGGGTGTAGTATCATTGCAAAAGAGAAAAGGCAAGGGAAATTGTTCAAGCTTGATGCATGTGTTGTTGCTAACCAAGTTGGATGCATGGCAAATGAACAAATGTCAATTCAAGAGGTATGGCATAAAAGGATGGGACATCTCAACTACAAGGCCTTGGAGGTAATAGCCAAAAAGGAGGTAGTAAGGGGACTTCCCAAGTCTCTTACTTGCTTGAATCATGTTTGTGAAGAATGTGCTTTGTCTAAATCACATAGATTGCCATATACTAGATCTATATCTAGATCTAAGATGCCTTTTTCTCTCTTGCATTCGGATATTCATGGTGTTACTACAATTAGCAATGGAGGTGCTAAGATGTATGTAACTTTCATTGATGATTTTAGTAGATTTTGTTGGGTTTATCTACTAAAGAGCAAGGATGAGGTGTTTGATGTGTTTGTCAAGTTCAAAGTTGCTATTGAGACTCAATTTACAACCAAAATCAAATGCTTGAGGAGCGACAATGGTGGTGAATACATTTCTAACAAATTCAAAGCCTTTTGCGATGAGCATGGGATCAAGAGGGAGTACACATGTCCAAGAACACCACAACAAAAATGGAGTGGCCGAGAGGAAGAATAGAACCTTGTGTGAGAGTGCAAAGGCAATGAGATTGAATGCTAATCTTCCTAAACCTTTTTGGAGTGATGCTTTTGTTGTGTGCAAATTTCCTATGCAATAGATGGCCAAGTGTTGTATTGGAAGGAAAAACCCCTTTTGAAGCTTTGTTTGGTACGAAGCCTAATGTCAAGTTTCTAAGAACTTTTGGATGCATTTGCTACTTCAACATTACTCTTGATGATAGAACTAAGGAGGATCCATCTTCAAGAAAGGGCATTTTTGTTGGTTATAGTGAAGTAAGCAAAGCATATAGGATTTATGTTCCTTCAATCAAGAAAGTGTTCACAAGTAGGGATGTCATTTTTGATGAAGGTAACATTCCAAAAGTTGTTTCAAGTGATGATGGTGTTGTTGCAACTAATGTGCTTGATGACAATGGAGTTGATGACACATTGGATGTGGATGTTGAAGAAGCCTCTTCAAGTCAAATTCCAAGGAGAACTCCAAGGCATAAAGTGAAACCCTCAAGGCTCACTTATGATGACAAAGGTAAGCAAGTGGTGGATGGATCCAACTATGCTTTCCTAACTTCTTTTGATGTACCTTCATGTGTAGATGAAGCAAGGCAAAAAGAGGAATGGATCCAAGCAATGGATCTTGAGTTTGAAGCACTTATGAAGAACAACACATGGAGATTGGTGGAGCTTCCAAAGGGCAAAAGTGCAATTGGATGCAAATGGATCTTCAAGGTAAAGACAAATCAAGATGGATCTATCAACAAGTTGAAGGCAAGGTTGGTGGCTAAAGGTTATGCTCAAGAGCATGGCATTGACTATGAGGAAACCTTTGCACCCGTGGCAAAGATGGTGAGCATAAGAGTAATCATTTCCCTTGCAACTCTTTATGGATGGGATCTTTGGCAATTAGACATTTCTAATGCTTTCTTGAATGGTGATCTTGAAGAGGAAGTCTACATGGAGCAACCCGAGAGCTATGTTTCTCATAGCAAGCCTAATCATGTGTGTTTTCTACAAAAAAGTTTGTATGGTCTTAAGCAAGCACCAAGGAGTTGGTATGCTAGGCTTAACTCTTTTCTACTTTCTCAAAACTTCACTATGAGTGAGTATGATCATTCACTTTACTTTAGAATTAGTGCTAATGATGTTACAATCCTTCTAATTTATGTGGATGACATTATTTTAAGTGGAGGGAACAAGGAAGATATAGAAGATATCAAGAAAGCACTAAAAAAGGAATTTGAAGTGCATGATCTTGGTCTTTTGAGCTATATCTTAGGAATAGAAGTAATTAGAACTTCTCAAATCACTTTTATTTCACAAGAGAAGTATGCTATTTCTATTCTCAATAGATTTCATATGGTAGATGCAAATCCTATTGATACACCTATGGAATCACATGTAAAGCTAACTATAAGAGGTAATGAAAGATCCTTCGAGGACATTACTCTCTATAGGAAGCTAATAGGTTCTCTTATATATCTAACCATCACAAGACCTGATTTATCTTATTGTGTTGGTAGATTAAGCCAATTCATGCAAGATCCTAGCATAGAACATTGGAAACTAGGAAAGAGGATCTTGAGATACATCTCGGGAACAAAAGATTTTGGCATTGTTTATAGAGGCTCATCACCTAACTTATTTGGTTTTTCAGATTCAGATTTTGCAGGAGACCTTATGGATAGAAAATCCATAAATGCACATGCTATTTTCATAGGTGATGGAGCTATCTCATGGATGTCGAAGAAACAAGCAACTATATCACTTTCTTCTAGTGAGGCCGAGTACAAAGCTTTGACATCATGCACAAAGGAGATGGTGTGGATCAAGAGGATGATAATGGAGCTTCATTTGCTGGATTTTTCAGAGAGTCCAATCATCTTTTTGTGACAACCTTTCAGCCCAAAGTCTAGCAAGGCAATCCGGTTTTCCATGCAAGGAGCAAACATATCGAGGTGGCTTACCATTTTGTGAGAGAACAAGTGTTGGCAAAAGAGATCAAGCTTGAACATGTCCCATCAAAGGAATGTGTGGCTGATATCTTTACCAAAGCATTGGGGAAAGGACTTATTTTTCAAGCATAGAACAAGTCTTGGTGTACTTTCCTAAATCTATGCTAAAACTAGTTGAAGAGGGAGTGTGAAAAATTGTCAACTAGTAGTATTTTCCTAACTTGAGATTTGTAGGCCTATGGCCAAATAAAAGTTAGAGATAGGTTCATACATGTATGTAGAGGCCCAAAGTATGTGTACACTACTTTTGAGGTCACATTAATTAGAGGAGGTCGAGTGTGGAGCTCTTCTATGGCTCATAATTTGGTGCATTCCTATTTGACCAAATTTCTAGGTATATGGGTGAATCCTATTGGACCCCAATTTTAGCCTATCATAAGACAAGTGGCCAAGAGGCACTATGGCTGCTATAAATAGCCATCTCCACGAGTATGTACACATCTCATTTTCATTCTATTGAATGAAATGTTATGCTCTTTGAAGAATCCATCTTCTTCTCTCTCACTTTTTTGTTCATATCTTGCATTCTAGCCACTAGAATTGTGATTTCTTTGTTGCTATGGCTTCACACGTGTGAAATGCAGGTTGTAGGCTCTGAAGTACGGACAGGGACAGCAAGTTTCTGTTTGTGGAAGCTTATGATCAGATTTTGATGTTTAGTTGAAGTTTAGTATGCTTAACATCACAATTTCTATCATTTTTTTCAATCTAGATGTGCATAACTTCCATGGCCAAGATCTTTATGAAACTTTAGCATCTTTTGGATCTGAGTTTTTCACATTTTGCTCCTGTGGTTAAGCTTTGTTACTATCAGGTTGATCATTAGTCTTGCTACATCCTTCAATGGGAGCTATTCTTGACTTCACAAATGCATTCCTCAATGGTTATTTGGAGGAAGAGATCTACATGAGGCAACCCGAGGGCTTCATCAAGGAAAAGCATGAAGGAAAGGTGTGTTTTTTGAAGAAGAGCCTTTATGGGCTCAAGCAAAGCACCTAGAGCATGGTACTCTAGGCTAAACTCTTTTCTCATTTCCATCAATTTTGTAATGAGTGCCTATGATCCATCATTGTATATAAGTTTTCATGATGGCATGATCATTATTCTTGTTTTGTATGTAGATGACATTATTCTTGAGTGGTAATGATCTAGATGGAATTAGAGATGTAAAAATTGCTTTAGCAAAAGAGTTTAAGATGGTAGATCTCGGCCTATTGAGCTTCATTCTTGGAATAGAGGTTATTAGAGGATGTGACTTTAGCTTCATTTGTCAATCTAAATATGCTACATCCATCCTAGATAGATTTGGAATGAAGAACTGTAAAGGCATTGAGACACCAATGGAGCAACATGTAAAAGCATCTATTGGTTGTGATGAAGCATCCTTTGAGGACATCCACTTATATAGAAGGCTTATTGGCTCCTTGATCTATTTAACTATAACTAGACCTGATCTTAGTTATAGTGTTGGAAAGTTAAGCCAATTCATGCAAAGTCCTCTAGTTTCACATTGGAAGATGGCCAAAAGAGTTCCTAGATACATTTCATTCACTAAGAGTTTTGGTATTTTGTATAGAGGAACTAATCTTGGCTTAAGAGCCTATAGTGACTCGGATTTTGCAGGTGACAAAGTGGATAGAAGATCAAACAAGTGCCTTGCCACCTTTCTATGTGATGGAGTAGTATCATGGCTTTCCAAAAAAGCAAGATACCATCTCCCTATCTTCCACAGAATTCGAATACAAGGCCTTGACATCAACATGCAAGGAGGTCTTGTGGCTCAAAAGGCTATTGGTGGAGCTTCATGTCATGGAGGAGGAGATCCCTATCATCTATTGTGACAACCAATCAGCCCAATCACTTGCAACTAATCCTACATTCCATGCAAGGAGCAAACACATCGAAATTGCTCATCATTTCGTGAGGGAAAAAGTGGAAGCTAAAGAGAGCTCCAACACGTGCCATCATCAAGTTGCTTGGCTGATTTGTTTACTAAACCTTTACCTAGAGATTCATTTGTCAAGCTTAGATCTTCAATTGGAGTTATTGATAAAAGAATTGTGATCTCCAAGGCTAGATTTGAGGAGGAGTGTGAAAAATTGCCTACATTGGCAAATCTAGCCATGTAGAATATTGTACATTTGTCAATATTGTTTGTTGGTTACTTGAATGGCCAAAGTGCACTTGTACATACACACCTAAAGTAGGTTACCACGAGTCAAGAGGAGTGGTTGTGTCTATTTGGTAGTGATTCCTACTTTGTAGGATCTAGACCATGATTTATGATGAGATTTGTACCTACCATGCACCTACCAAGCATGACTCTTGGATCTAGGCTAGGGTTTTCACATTAGGGCAAGAAAGTGGAGTCTACTTCCTTATTACATGCTGGATTTTCACCTAAATTTGCAAAGGAAGTGTGTTTTACTATGTATTCCCATTCTCCATAGTGAGAAGATAGAAACTTTTTGGAGCCTCAAGGAGAAACTCGAGTTTTCTCTCATTGTATGGTGATTACTCTTGATTTCCAATGAAACCCAGCTTTGGCACTTCGTAAACACTGTCTATAGGCCGTACTATAGCCTTATTTCCACATGTGTGGAGTGGGATTATACTATCTGATCAATGCTTTAATTGTCTCTACTTGTTTCCTATCAAGCTGCTAAACTAGATCTTTTTTCTGATGACTAGTTTCTGATAGATTGTTTAACAAGCATACAATCACCTTGTGAATCATTCAAAGATCCATTTATGGTCCTTAGTACTGTACTTTTCACAATAAGTGACCAAAGAAGTAAAGAACTCCTTGTGACTAGTCATGTGTGAACTAGCTCCACTATCAATCCACCATGAATCTTTGTCACCTTCACTTGATAATGGATTTGAAGAAACACAATCAAAAGAGAATCACAACCACCTAGATCCTCATCAATAGTAGTAAAGTTGATTTGCTTGCTACCTTCATCTCTTTTCTTCTTCAAACATTCATTTGCAAAATGCCCTTTGATTCCACAATAAAAGCATTTTAACTTAGACTTATCTTTCTTTTTTCTAAAGAGAAGTCTCACCTTGATCTTGTCCTTTAGACCAATTGCCTTTGCTTTTGCCCTTGAACTTGCCTTTGGTGACCATAGCATCTTCTTCATAATGAGATGTCGATGTAGATCCACCTGCCTCTTGATTGAAACTATACTCTTCATTCACCAAGATCTCTTGCAAATCCACAATACTTGGCAAAGTCTTTTGAATAGCAAAATTTTGAACAAGATTAGCATGATCATCCAACAAGCCATTAAGTATAACTTGAACAAGTTCTACCTCCTTAATGCTTTCATCAATACATGCTAACTCATCATTGAATGCTTTAACCCTCAGAACAAGAGCTTGAGTACTTTCTTTCTTATTTTGCAAACTTTCAAAGATTTGCCTTCTAAGATAAGCACTCTTGGTGTAGACTTGGATTCATAAAGCTTCTTCAAAGCTTCCAAGCCTCCAAAGATGATGTGCACTTACCAATCTCCTTGGGAGGTTCATTGGTAGCATTAATCTTGATCGTGTGTAGAGCTTTCTTTGCTCTCTTGTCATAGCTCACTTGATCTTGAGGTGCTTGAGGTCTCTCCTCTGCACCTGCAACAATCTCCATCAACTCATTCATCTCCAATAAGGACTCCATCCTCACCTTCCAAGTAGAATAGTTGATTGAGGTAAGCCTGTCATTGCCTTCCAACATGAATACACCACTTGTAGCCATGTTGCAATGACCTGATCTTCTTCTTTCACATGTTCCAATACACAAAGCACTCTCTTGAATGTCAACAAATGAAGTCGAGAAGAAATCACAAAGATATGAACCTCTCAAATCTCTTCTAGCCTTCTAGCTAGAAAATCAACACATAGAATAGGAAAATCTTGATCAACCTATGATCTATCCTCAATCTAATGATTCTTGCCACTTCCTAAGATTTAAACACACTCAAATGAAGTTTAGTAACCTCACAAACTAGAATATCAAAATTACGGTTTTGACAAAATCACAAAAAATAGAATATCTTAAATTCTACATGCAATTTCTAAAAAACTTGAATATCATCTTGTATGATAAAATTTTACAGTTTTTAGGACAATAATGATTGTACTTTACAATCATAGAGAGTTATTGGTTGCTTAATCAATGAAT
>MU836415.1:0-29368 GCA_029204225.1 Diphasiastrum complanatum | reverse complement strand
AAACGATTTCAGAGTGCAAAGTGATGTATATAATATTGCAACACTGAAGTATTCAACTAATCAGATGAAACAATAAGAGATTTATTAGTTACAAATGACTACAGAGAGGCATACATGAATACAATAAGAAGATAGATTGATTCAGTAAGTAGCATATAGAAATCAAATGATGAGATCCCAAAGCAATAGCGGATGAAAAGCGCGTACTCTAGACTATCTTTGAGTAGCTAAAAACTTTGTCTGATGCACTACCGCTAGCAAGCAGTAAGCGCTAATAGCAATACTCTAATAATCTCCTATTGGCTAGTTACAATGGCAAAGATCCTAATCCAAGCCATTTAAATCAGCACAAATCTAATGGTGTTAAGAAAGCACAAAGGGCACTCACATATTTCATGTGAGTTCTAATTTGGGCCCTTTTAGCTATTTTATTAACAACTTGACTTAGGGCCTCTAATGTCATTTTAGAGTTTTTAAACCCCTAGTCAGATATTCCTAGTTTCACAAGTTCTACAAAACTAATTTGTGTGCTCATTGGGTTGGGCTTATACATGCAGGAAGCCAATGCCCTTGCACTTATTACTCTACATGTACAATGTACTATGGCGGGGGCCCATTTGGTAAGCTTAGCCAATAGTACTTTAGTGGCATGGCCCACTAAGTGCCCAACAATATCCCCCACCTAAATAGGTGACGGTCCCACTGCACCTGCTTGCGCTTGTTGTGGAAGAAGATTGTCAACACGTTTATTGTTGTTGATGGAGTGCTTCTAGAAAAGTGTGGATAGAGATCGCTTACGTAAAACATGAGGCTTTATTCGATGATGAGCCGATCTTGAACTCTTCAAGAAGTGTTTGGGAAGGCTGGTGGCAATGTTGTGGGTAATTTTTGTACATAAATAAATGAGTGGGTCTCGTCACTAAAACCATTGTTGGCCAAGCCTTACCAAGTGGGCCCGCCACAATACACTGCACAGGTAGAGTAATAAGTGCGAGGGCACTAGCATCCTACGTGTATGAGCCCAACCCAATGAGCACATTGCTAATTGTTTTAAGTTGTTCCATAGAAACTTGGGCCCTAGGTATAAATAAATAATGTAGAGGTCCAAAGTTACAAATTCAAGTTGCAAATAAGAAATTTAATTTGGTCAGAGTTGGACTCACATGATTCATGTGACATACTTTGTGCTTTCTTAGAACCATTAGATTGAGTTTGTGTTTGTTTGAAGGGCTTGGATTAGAATCCTTGCCATTGAAGTGCCGTCAATCAGAGTGAAGGAGACTCACCCTTCAAATCTATAAAAGGGAGCCATTTTCATTATTGTATTGTATCTTCTGTTCTCTATTCTAATAAAACTTTGTCGATTTCACTTCTCTCTCTCTCTCTCTCTCTCTCTCTCTTCTCTCTCATCTCTCTCTCTCTCTCTCTCTCTCTCTCTCTCTCTCTCTCTCTCTCTCTCTCTCTCTCTAAAGTCCTCACTACAAGATTCTAGCCTAAGCATACCATACTAAGCAACAACACATGGGAACCGGTGGAGGTTAAACCAACCCAACCAAATCTAGATCGTACGGATCTAGCCTCCAAGCTATGGATCAATCAGAGTCATGGAAAGAGGAGTCACACCAGCAGCATGTAGCTACTCAACACAAATCAAGCATACACTAGTGAGAGCCCAGCAGGTATACCTTATACCCTCCAACGCCCATGCACCACTAGTAGTGCACTGTGACACCTCACCGGACACCTCTGTAGCCTATCTGGGCCATGTCATCCAGTTCTCTAATGACTCATTGATAGACCCATACCAACTCCACCACCATGTGTTTAGGCCTACAACCATTAATTATAACCATGTACACATAAGGGCCCCAATTCTATTATAGTCACAATTAACTTACGGGTTGTTGGTCTACCAGTCCCTAGCGTGGACACGCTACCCGAGACCAGTCATGGGCATGACATTCTTCCCCCCTTATTCAAGTTTTGTCCTCAGAACTTAAAACTGGGAAAGTTTCTCCTTAAACTTCCTTCCTGTTCCCAGGAATCGTCATCGTCTGTACATCCCCTCCATCGAACCAGGTGCTCGGTAACTACACAATTTCTCAATCGTTTAGTTCTTGTATCCAAGATATTTTCGGGTTCAAGACGAGATACACCTGATGATTCATCCAACAGGTCCAACTGATCTCCAGATCCAAGATGCTCTCCTTCACGTAGACTCTTTTTGAGATGACTAACGTGAAATACGGGATGCCCTTGCGATCCATTCGGGAGTTCCAATCGGTAAGCTAAAAATCCGATCTTTTTCAAGATCTTAAACAGTCCTCTATATCTAGGGGACAACTTATAATGCTTGCCGATACGCATTACACCTGAATCCTTTGGGATTCTCAAATATATTCAATCTTCCACTTGGAAGTCTCTTGGTGATCTTTTCAAATTTGCATAATGTCTGTCCCTATCCTGGGCACTCTGGACATTTTCACGTGCAATCCGTAGCATTTCCTACATATCGTGTAGGAAATCCGCTACTTTCTAAAACTTGATCTTTCGAGTCTCAACCGCAATGGGTGACCTAGGTTCAAAACCGTACATAAGCAAAAACGGGCTATAACCGGTAGCGGGTGGAAGGTACTTTTCCCAATCAGATTGCCGTCTGGAAACATATGCTCGAAGCATTTGTTCGATCGTCTGATTTGTTCTTTCCGTCTATCCATCCGTCTCAGGATGATCAAAAGAACCCAAGCTCAATGTCGCCTCTAGTTTAGCGAATACGGCCGAACAAAAGTGACCGGTGAACTTCGAATCACGATCGCTCACAATATCACTCGGTAATCCGTAAAGCCTAAATAGACGCTCTACAAATATCTGAGCTAAATCAGAAGCCTTCGCGGTGGTCTTTACCAGAATAAACGTAGCCAATTTGGTAAGACGGTCGACCACAACCCAAATTGCATCATGTTGTTTATTTGTCCGCAGTAACCCAACCATGAAATCCATGGAAATACTATCCCATCTCTTATCAGGGATATCCAGTGGATGCAACAAACCGCCCGCCTTATGGCATTCAGCTTTATTCAACTAGCATTGGTCACATTTGACCACATAAGATTCTACAAAGGGCTTGAGTTTTGGCCAATAAAAATCCCTTTGTACCAAATCCAATGTACGATGTATGCCGAGATGTCCTGCGCATGGTGAGTCGTGACATTCATAAAGAATTTTATTCTTAACAACATCCACATCAGGCACACAAACCTTCTCTTTCCTGAACAAAAGTCCATTACAAATAGAGAAGTCATCAGTACCCTTTATATCCTTCCCCCTAGACTGATCACCATGATCATCAATCCCGCTTGATGAAACTGCTAGAACCCTATTCCAGATTGGTCCAAAATGTGGGTCTTTTTCATAAAGTCCTCTCAGGGAGAGATGAAAGTCCATACTGATCTCAGTGAAGAAAAGTTCGTTCACTTCACCAATTCGACTAAGTGCATCAGCCACCTGATTAGATGAGCCCTTGATATACCGCACTTCAAAGTCAAATTCTTGCATGAGTTCTGCCCATCTGGCCTTACGACCTTGCAAATCATTTTGATTACAGAAATACTTTAAAGGTTGATGATCCGTATTAACCACAAATTTGTTATTGTACAGGTAATGCCTCCATGATTTTAAAGCATGGATCATAGCAAAAAGCTCTTTTTCTTAGAGTGCTGTAACTGACCTGTGCATTGGTTAGTTTCTTACTTTCAAGTGCAACGGGCTGACCCTCCTGTAAGAGAACAGCTCCAATAGCCGTATCACTCGCATCAGTGTTAATGACGAATGACAAATCTGGATCCGCTATCCTCAAAACTGGAGCTGAGGCAATTAGAAGCTTGAGTTTGCGAAAACTCTCATCTAATTTCTCATTCCATCTGATAGGAGAACTTGGCCTACCTTTGCGACTTTTCACTCATTTCAACATATTGTTGAGAGTTGCAGCAATCTTCGAGTACTCCTCTACAAATCTACGGAAAAACACAGTGAACCCTAAGAATGACTTAAGCTCACGCACCCTTTTAGGAATTGGCCATTCCACTACCGTCTTCACCTTTTCCTCGTCAATCTTGGTCCCAAAGGAGGTGATCTTATGACCTAGGTAAAGAAGTTCCTTCTTAAAGAATTCGCACTTTGATTCTTTTGCATAAAGCTTCTCTTGTCTTAAGATACGTAAGACAGAACGGAGATGCTTAGCATGCTCTTTGAGTGTTCTACTATAGATTAGAATATCATCCAGAAACACTACTATGAACTTCTCCAAAGATGGACGAAACAAATTGTTCATCATTTGCTGGAAAGTAGCCGGAGCATTTGTCAAACCAAATGGCAATACAAGAAACTCGTAGTGGCCAAACCTAGTCCTAAAACCGGTTTTAGATACATCTTCCGGATGTATCCTAATCTGATGGTATCCCGTACGTAGATCAATTTTTGTGAAGTATTTAGCTCCATTCAATCGATCTATGAGATCGTCCATCCTGGGCAACGAGTATTTATTTTTAACTGTTAGTTTGTTCAGACCCTTGTAATCTACATATAGCCAGAAACTCCCATCTTTCTTACTCTTAAGAAGGACAGGTGCTCCCCATGGAGATTTACTTGGTCTTATGTGTCCCATCCTGAGATACTCCTCGATCTGCCTAGCCACTTCCTCCTCTTCCTTCTGACTAAACCAATATGGTTGTCTGAAGATAGGACGACTATCGGGCAAAAGATCTATCTTATGATCTACCGACCGAGTGGGTGGTAGTCCATAAGGTAGCTGCTTCGAAAAAACTTCATTAAACTCTTGCTTTAAATCTTGCAAAAGCTATTGTTCCTGATGCAAATTTTCGGTGTTAAAGCATGAACACACATTCACATCACCAACATCACAATGCATACGAGATTTCAAAAGCAAGTGAAAGAGTTCATACTCAGAATCATGAAGTTTCTCGATTAATTCAGCTGAGGAAATCATCAACAATGGAAGTACATCGGTCTCTCCAGAAATAGAGACAATCTGATCAAACTTATCTTTAAATACCATAGAATGATTTTTAAAATCTATATCTAAAGAGTCTGATTTGCCAAAAAACCATTCATAGCCCAAAATCACATCAGTTCGGTCTAGATTCATAACATGGAAATCCAACGGCTCAACATAGTCCTGCATCCGAAGCTCTAAGTTCAAGACTTTGACATCCCAAATCTCAGTATCCGACCCTGAGGCAAGACGGACCATGTAACGGTGATCATTGGCCATGGTGGGCACTCGGAGTGTCTGCACAAGTCGAGCATTCAAAAATTGTGAGTACTATATGAATCAAATAGCACATTCACGTCTTTCCCTAAAATATTGCCTCTCTCACAAAACAATTCATTAGGCTTGAAAGAGATTGCGCTAAAGTTACAAGTACAGTCACAATTATTTAACAAATTGACTTCCAATTTACCTGTCGGTAAATCCACAGTCATGAAACTTGACGACTTTGCTTTCCGTTCGGGGCACTGTTTGGCACGGTGCCCGAGTTTATTGCAGAGGAAACACAGATTCTGTTTAAGCGTCAAAGATTACTAAAGACATGATTGGTCATAAATTTGGAGAGTTTGCCACCAACCGTGCTTTGTCTTTTACCACCAATTTCTTCTTATTCTTCTTTCACTTTGACTATTGGTACGCTTCAGCTTCCAGCTCGTCAAAAAACTGCTTCTTACGCTTGTTAGATTTTTCTTGCCTAGGTTTCGGGGCCGTTTGGCCGTGCACGCTTTTTTGTGATGCAACAACTGTACTATTATAGGCTTTCACCACACAGATAGCATCCTCTAATGAGTTGAGGATATTTCGTTTGCATTCATTTTGATAGTCAGCTGGCAGTCTGGCAATAAATTGCCATTGTGCTAACTTACGATTAAAAAGCGGCACCTTAGCCAAATAATCCAAGAACTCTTGGACATAACCGTCCAGTTCTCGGCTGCCCATTTTGCAGTTGATAAACCGAATATACAACTCGGAATCGTCTATCGTGACAAAAGCTTTCCGAGATTCCGTCAGGAATCCAGCCCAAGTCACCGGTTTCGTGGAAAGTTCCCTCCACCAAGAAGAGGCTTTACCTTCCAGAAACAATAGAACCGATGATATTCATTTATCCTTTGGGACATTGTGCAAGCTAAAATAGCTTGTCCAACGGTTTATCCAGTCTTCAACAACTTCCAAGCGTTTCAACTTTTTATCGCCGAAAAATATTTCCGGTTGGTAGCCCAAGTTGTTAGAGTTAATTGCTTGCAGTTGATTAAATAGAATTGAGTCGGGGGTGTCATCACTGCCGGGTGAGGCCGGTTGAATCTCCATATTACCCCCATCACTTCCTGGTGATGCAAGGTGAAAGTCGGTAGCACCCCCCTCCAAATTTTCATCCATATCCATTTGCTTGCCAACTAAAAATTTAAAAAAAAATTTGTTCAGTTAATGCATTCATTACGGGTATAAAAAGTTTCTAAACAAGCAATGTCTATAAAAAATTAACTTTTAGACCATTCGTGCTTTTATAACAAGTTAAACTAATGACAAAAATTAACTATCAATTTCTTAAAATTGAAAAACACCTTCCATCAAGAAATTTACAAGCTAAAAAACTCAAAATGCCATAAATGTCGCCCCCCCCCCCCCCCCCCTCCCTTTTCCACCACCTACCACCAGCATGAAACTTAAGTTTAAAAAATTAAACTCTTAGTTAGGGGCCACCTCCCCCCCCCCCCCCGTTCCCCTTTTCACTCCACGCGACCTTGGGCTTCCTCCACATGGAGCACTTCACACCCCGATCTGTCACGGACAACAGGCAAGAAGCCAACCGCACGCCAGAGAGAGAGAGAGAGAGAGAGAGAGAGAGAGAGAGAGAGAGAGAGAGAGAGAGAGAGAGAGAGAGAGAGAGAGAGAGAGAGAGAGAGAGAGAGAGAGAGAGAGAGAGAGAGAGAGAGCATGCTTGTGCGGAGAATGAGGGCGATGAGGCGCCCTCCATCAATCACCCAAACTAACCACCAATCATGTTGGTAACAGGGATTAAGGAGGGCGGATTTCCAGTGACAACAGGCTTCACATAACTGAGTTTCATTCACAATTTCTCATGCAGGAAGCTTAAAAACCCAAAGTATCTGCTGTTTTTTAACAAACAACTTTGCTTTTCCAGCGTTTTACAGATTGCTTTTGCTATTATTTACAAATTTCCAACATAAGCAAAGTTTCAAAGCAAGATTTGCAGGGTTTGCACACACTATGCCTGAAAAACAGAGGTTATGCTGCCAAAAATTTCTCAGAACTTTAGTTTGCAGGTTACTACAACTATTTTATCCAATAGTCAAACCCAACCATCCTCCCGAATGGCTTTACAGGCTCCTAACATTGCAAACACTGTTAGGTTACTGGAAAATGAATCATAAGCCTATACTTTCATAAAGAGTAGCCATGCAATCCTGTCAAACATCACCAACACTCAACAGCCAACAAATTAGAGTATTTTTGCTTTTATTACAGCCTATTCCCACCGTTTTAAAACCAAACCGGCTTCCAAACTGGCAATAGACAACATAAAAAATATAGTAATCATTCATAAGAAGAATAAGAGAGTGTAAGAAAAAATCCAGCTATCAATAAAATAATTTGTTGCTCTCACAAAGATGCCACCGACCTGGCAGTACCTTCTGCCACATTAGCAAAAGCTATTGTAGATTGGGCGAGAGTTAGTTCCCAGCCATTTTGCTGAAATAACCAAAAAATCGCAAAAAAATTGTCAAAAACTCATAAAAACTATATATTTTCCTCGATTTCATGGGAACCAATCCTCGCCCACTTGGATTAGCTAAATCTGTATTAGAGGAAGCTACTCTTAGCTCAACAAAGGTTCTTTGTTTAGGATCTGAGAGAAAATTGTCAAAAATAGTAAAAAAAAAACTGTATTTTCTCTCCATCCCGTGGGAACCAACCCTCGCCCACCTAGATTTAGCTAAATTTGTATCAGAGGAAGCTACTCTCAGCTTGGTGAAGGTACTCTCTCTAGGATCTGAGAGAAGATTGCAAAAAATAATAAAAAAATTCATAAAATTTGTATTTTCTCTCCATCCCCTAGAACCAATCCTCGCCCATGTGTATTTAGCTAAATCTGTATTTGAGGAAGCTACTCTCAGCTTGGCAAAGGTTCTCTAGTATTTGAGAGAAAATTGTCCAAAATAGTAAAAAACTCATAAAAATTGTATTTCTTCTCCATCCCCCAGGAACCAACCCTTTACCACTTGGCTTTAGCTATTAAAGGAAGCTACTCTCAGCTTGGCAAATGTTCTCTCTTTAGGATCTGAGAGAAAATTGCCAGAAATAATAAAAAAAATAGAAATTGTATTTTCTCTCCATCTCATGGGAACCAACCCTAGGCAACCTAGATTTAGCTAAATCTGTATTAGAAAAAACTACTCTCAGTTCGAAGAAGGTTATCAATCTAGGATTTGAGATAAATTTGTCAAAAATAGTAAAAAATAGTATTTCTTTCCATCCCCTGAAACCAACCCTCGCCCGCCTGGATTTAGCTAAATCTGTATCAAAGAAAGCTCCTATCATCTTGGTGAAGGTTATCTCTCTAGGATCTAAGAGAAAATTGTCAAAAATAGTAAAAAATCCATAAAATTAAAAAATCTCTCTCAAAATTTGTAATTATAGTAAACCATTCTAGGAGTGACTTTATTTGTTTTGGATAAACTTCTACTAGGTGTTGTGAGGGTTCTCTCTCATCCTAGTGAGAGAAATTACAATTTTTGTCTTAAAAAATGAGGTTTTTAAGCAAATGTTTGCTATTACGAGGGAACTAACCCTCGCCCCTTTGCATGGTGGTGGATGTGCCACAAATCCAACTATATAACAACATAAGAGAGTTAAGGATCAGAGGCTGAGTCAATATGCTCCGACATTATTATTTCGTGATAATCAAAGTGCCATTGCCTTGTCAGCCAGCCCTAGATTTCATTCTAGGAGTAAGCACATTGAACTTAAGTATCAATATGTCAGAAGCAAAGTTCTCAACAAAGAGGTTAGATTGCAGTACTATCAAACGCAAGATATGACAGTAGATATTTTTACTAAAGCATTTATCTTGGATGCACATAGGAAGTTTTGTGCAGAACTAAGTCTAAAGGTCAAGGCATTCATGGATTCAGATTAAGGGGGAGTGTTGGATTATTCTCTCACTAATCGACTAATCAACATTTTAATCTTCGTCCAACTTTTATCCAAACTTGTAGTTTTCTTTGTGTTTTTACACAGTCTGCATAACTGCTCGAAACGGCTCACAGTGACAGTTTACGTTCATTTCTACAGACAAACTGTTTACGACCAAAGCCACCGACTTGCATTAATCCATCAGCAAGTAGTTTCGAAGAAATTCTAACTGGATGGATGCCAGCACATCACAGCCAACTGGATGACGCTTTTGACGGTCTAATTGCTTAGTATAAATAGCTATTCATATTTCAACATCTTATGATCAAGAAGAAGATCAAGTATCGAATAGTTAGCGCTCTCTCTCTCTCTCTCTCTCTCTCTCTCTCTCTCTCTCTCTCTCTCTCTCTCTCTCTCTCTCTCTCTCTCTCTCTCTCTCTCTCTCTCTCTCTCTCTCTCTGGACACTCTTGAGCATTCTAGCTCAGTTCTTTAGAGTTGATTAGAGATTGCTATTGCGCTTACTACTTATCAGTAGTGCACTTAATTCAGACTTACATTTTAGCCGCTCAGAGATAGCTTAGAGTACGCGGCTCCGATTTGCAACTTGTTGTACACTATCTTCTTATTGTGTTCAGCCTCGTGTCAGAATGTATGCGTTTCCGTAGTTCTTCGCGACTAATTATTTGTCTAATGTTTCGTGACAAATTATTTGTCTGATGTTTGGCTACGTAATCACTGTAGTACTAATGATTTCAAAGTTAGTTACTATAAGATCGAACGTGATTTCTATCACTATTGTTTTGTTCAAAATTGATAGGCGTAGTCATGCATAAAGAAAGAGGAAGATAGTTTATTCCGCTGCGCACGATAAATTTTCTTTCTTGTCATTCAAATTCTTTTTATTCGAATTATTTTGTTTTTGAGTTCGACCTATCTTTCACACACCTCTTTCCAACAATTCTTCCTCAACAACGGTCCTATTTCATGGAACAATCACAAGCAAACTTCGATTGCTCTATCTTCTATTGAACAAAGTATATCGCAGTCTCTCAAGCTACAAAGGAAGCAGTATGATTGAGAAACTTACTTTCAGATATCAATGTGAATCAATATGCTCTGACAATCCTATTTTGTGATAATCAAAGTGCTATTGCTTTATTAGCCAACCCTAGATTTTATTCTAGGAGTAAGCACATTGAAATTAAGTATCACTATGTCTTAAGCAAAGTTCTCGACAAAGAGGTAAACTTGCAGTATTGTCGAATGCAAGATATGACAACTGATACGTTTACTAAGCCACTAGGCTTGGATGCACACAGAAAGTTTTGTGCAGAACTAAGTTTGAAGGTCAACGCATTTATGGATTCAGATTAAAGGGGAGTGTTGGATTATTCTACTATCGGAGTGATTCATCCGAATAATCGATCTTTAATCTACATCCATTTTATTATCCAATTTTGTAGTTTTATTTGTGTTTTTACACAAAATGCAGAAATACTCGGGAATCGCTCAACAAGTGGCTCCGACATATCGGATGATTCCAATGAAAGTCAAGGAGTCGAACATGTCGAAGAATGATAGTTATTGTTCCGCCTAATATGAAGCTAAAGACTTGCCCTAACTGCTTTGCAAGTAAATTTTTGAGAAGTCCTAATTGGACAAGCTTAACTTGCTTTAGTATAAATAGCTAATCATCAAAGACTTAAATAACTCAGCTCAGTTATACAGAGTTCTATTAGAGTATTTCTATTAGCGCTTACGGCTTATTAGTGGAAGTGCATTGGACAGAGTTTTTCAGTTACATAGAAATAGTTTAGAGTATGCGGTTTTTATCTGCTATTGCTTTGTGCTCTCACCATCTGATTTGTACATGCTACTTACTGAATCATCTATCTTCTTATTGCGTTCAATAGAATGTCAAAATGTATGCTTCTCTATAGTTATTCGTAACTGATAAATATCTTATTGTTTCATCTTTTTTGTTGAATATTTCAATGCTGCAATATCCTATACATCACTTCACACTCTGAAATTGTTTGGCTACGAAATCACTCTAGTACTAATGATCTCAAAGTTAGTTGCTAAGAGATTGAACGTGACTTCTGTCATTATAGCTTTGTTCAAATATTAATAGGCATAGTCATGCATTAGGAAAGAAGGCCCGTCCCGCTGCGCTCGATAGTTCGTTCACAGACTTCGAATTATCGAATTGTCATTCCCTCTTTCCAACACTGTGTAGCCCTCTTATATTGTTGTGTGACTTCCAATTCATTTTTTAGCCTTTGCACCTCTTGTGCTTGCATGGTGCCTTCAATGCTAAGCTTGTACAATTGATCAACAAGGCTTTGTTTTCTTGTAGCAACTAGTTAAGCAAGATGCCAAGGTGTTAATAAATTATTTGGACATCTGTTGAATCTAGTGATGTTGTTTCTTCATCCACAAAATTATTTTCGGAGCCCTATGGACCTGCGACATCTTTGGGACTTCGTCCCAATAGTATAACATCAAAAAAATGTCATCGTCAGGGGTCGGGCCTGAGTCTACATTTTGAGCAGCTGTGGTAGCCTGCTCTACTTGGAAATCCAACATCTGGTTGAATGTTTTGTTGGATTTATCTGCTCTACTCTCCTAAATCCCATGTTAATCTAGTTCCATTCATATCGCTGCAATTTTAGATGTATTATCGCACAATCTGCAGAAATACTCCATTACTGAAGACAGGCAAGAAAATGGCACCCGACTTGTCGGACTTGGCCAACTTATCCGGGAAGGCTGACTAGGCCGACTTATCGAGGAATCCGACTTGTCGACTCAACCGACATATCGAGGAAACCCGACTTGTCCGACATATCGACTTGTCGACTACTCCAACTTAACTGGCCATGGCAGCGAGTAGCTTGACTATGAATAGTTGAAGCCTTCTCATACTCACTTCCTATACTATACAACGACTTGGATAATGACAACAACAGCCACGATCTCCTCTAGACGGCACAAAGACTCCACGCCATCTTCTTTGTACACTCATCTGCACAAATGTAAATTGTATTTGCATGACTATTGTAATCTAATTAACAAATAGTCAATGAAACAAACACTGTAGATGCCTTCATGCATCGATTCTTGTTTCAGACATATTTTCAGTAATAAGGTCATAACTTTTACAGAGCAGAGTTAGCTTCATGAGCACGCGGTTTCGTCCGCTATTGTCTTGTGCTCATAGCATCAAACCGACGTGTATTTTTATATACTAATATGAATCAATCGCTATCTTTTATTGAGTTCAAAATTTTTGTCAGGATTTGTCCGCCGATATTCTTATTGCTTTGTCTAATTGTCTGCTCTATCGCTTTCGCAAACAACCGCGCAAGTAAGCTCTATTTTACTTTTGTGTTCGTCTACTGTTGTAGTAGTGCGCACCGAGGAAACTAGTCAACCACTGCCTTCACACAATAGTAATATTGTTTCGATCTGATTGTTCGACCGGCCCGATCTGTCGAGTCCACTATTTTCCCAGCATGGTATCAGAGCTTATCTGATTTTCTGATTCGATACTTACATTGTATCATAAGCGATTTTATCTCGGAGCTATTTTGATAGCCTGATACGCTCCCACAGAACCTAATTCTAATAAAATAATTGTTTTCTTGTTTTGTAAGCATTAAGCCCATTTGGCCACCTTTTTGGAGCTGAAGGGGTAAACAATAACTTTGAATCTTGGACATTTGAAATGTCTATGTTTCAAATGAGTTTCAAACACCAATGAGATGGATTGTCATTGCTGATATGTCCACATTATTTCAAGCTCTTATGTGCCATGCGACGTTGCCTTTCATTTTGTAAAATTTGTCATGAACTTTTGGACTCCAAATTATTTTATATCAAAAGCTTGGCTTCTTTTCATGAGTTTAGTCATGGACAGCAATCTGCAAAAATGATGTTTTCTGCTGAATTTAATGTGGAGCAACCTTGAAGACCAATTTAATAAAACATAGAACACAATTGCAATCTGCCCATTATAACACTGAGAAATAGCTCTCAAGGATGAAGCTGTGATCGAAAGCCCATCAGGAACACTTGAATCAATGAATAGAGCAATTATGTATACAACCACCATCCAATACCTTCAACAAAAAGGGTGCAAGTTACTTGTTACCCTCCATTCTAGCAAGCATATCCATCTAGGTATTACATCACCATCTGAGAAAAGGTTATAAATACACGGATGGGCTAAACCTCCCATTGTCTAATAAATTTAGTAGGTGACGTTTGGCCAATGCAGATTGCCTTGACGTCACCTTCAGCAAATATGTCAAAGATGCATGACATGGTACATATTTGTTTCTATGCAAAAGACGAAATGAAGCATCAGGAAAAGTTTTGAGTTTCAAAATAATACTTCAGAGCAGATTTCAGAAGAAACCTGATAAGAAAAGTTTGTTTCGTTTGCTGAAGCCAATCCTCACATAAACTAGTTGCCAACTACACCAAAGAGTTTCAAGGTTGCCACCAGAATTTGAAACTTCATTTAGCATTTCCATTTGCTTAACTTTGTACTTCTGAGTAGAAAAGCCTTTCACCTGCTTAAAGTGCCCGCAGGCACTCACAATTCTCTCTTTGGTCTCTCTACACCTGACAAGTTATATTCAAAAATCTTTCTGCTATTGTCCCGTTTCAATTGTTAAGCATCGGGTTTTATAGACCAAAGAAAGGTTAAAACTTTGGCCAGATATTTACACTTTAAGATTGCTGCTTTACGCATGCTAATTAGGCATGCTGCATTACTAAAAAGCTTCGTTACAATGTCCGGTAAGCAGCATAAATTTCCAAGTCATACTGACAATCCGTACATCCAATCTCGAAAATTCCATCACAACGAGATACCTTGGTAGCCCAGTAGAACAATGCACTACGCTTTATCGTGGAGCACTACATAATTTATGGCATCTTTTTTCTGAATACAAGATATTTCTTTTTTGAGGATCACAGCAAAAGCATTTCTATCCTGCAACAGCAACCCAACCAATCAGCCACTAAAGTGCCAAATGACAATCCATACATCCAATCTCAAAAGACTCCATCACAATGAGATACCTTGGTAGCCCAGTGGAACAATGTACTACACTTTATCACGGAGCACAATAAAATTCGTGCCCTCTTTTTTCTGAATACGAGATATTTTTTTAAGGATCACAGCAAAAGCATTCCTATCCTGCAACAGCAACCCAAGCAATCAGCCACTACAGTGCCCAATTAATGTGACATGTGAAATCAAGAGTTTAGCTTATAAGTTCAAAATGCATAATGAACGACAAGGAATTTAAGTCATTCATATTTATTGATTTAAAAATAGAGAGCATCTCTGCAGATTAGGACACAAACTCGGATCATAGAGCTACGAACAACAGATCACATCGAGCATCACAGAAAAAAAGATGATAGCAAAACTTGATATTGTATAACAATCCTCAAAAGATCATCGTACAATCAACAACGTTGTAAGCATGAAATGAAGCAAAGTGCAGACTTTTCTGTCACAAGAAACTGTATATAACTTTTCACACAACTCCAAGAACGAAGCAAATCAATTAGCTGTGAGTTACTCTACTTAGCGTCCGTGGCCCATGGAGTACCTTTCTCAAAGTATCAAATAATGTTAGAGCTGATATAGCCCAAACCCCCATTTTACTAACTGGCCATGTAGCCCAAAATACTTAGTCTTATAATTACGCTAAAATGGGGCCCCATGGACCCAAACTTAATGAACTATGTAGAGATAACTCAATGGTCCAATTAGGTCTTAAGAAGCAAATGTCCACAACTCACACCTACTAACACACATTTTTATCGATGTGGGATAAATACAGAGCTGTAAATGCCAAAAGTAAAGCTGAGGTCGATGCCACCAACGAGTATGAGATGAAATGGATAAACTTTGTTGACATGATCAGAGACTGAAAGTTGGCAGCTCGAGCACAACTATGTATAAGCAACTGTGTCAATTATGAATAAGCAAAGACGCTATGCATACGCCACTCGGCTTCCACGAGTACAGATGTCGTACCTGATGCCAGGAAGCACCTCAACCATAAAGTCAAGATGAACTTCAAATGCTTTTTAAAAGTCAACTTCGATCAAGCCCTTACGTCCTCAAAAAACTGATGAACATGCCCCTTCTGTTTGCAAAGCTAAGTGTAAAGAGTCTTAGTATAGTAGCTCTTTCTTGAATGTGCCCCTTCTTAAACCGATACAATATCTATGTCTTGCACTGCCTCACAAAACCAAATTCATACAAATAGCTCTACTCATGCAACTTCTGGCATTTTTACGAAAAATTGTCAATTCATACACTCCCATGTCTTCCCCTCAATTGATCAACCCTCTCATGATACCAAGTACTCTACTTAGCATCATCAACGACTATGTTGCAGCTATACCTCTACAATACAGGCCGGTACAAAGGGAAAGAACTATGAATCACCAGTTATCTCTCAAGCACTATCCTCATTTGGCCCAATAGCAACTCGTAGCCTGTAGGAGACTCACATGGAAAATGTCACATCTCTAGAAGTCGTTGGCTCTCTATTTTTCATTTCCACGAAACACATTGTCCCGTCTTTGTAAATGACACGTTTGCCCATGTCTTTTGCTCATTGGCAAGCTTCCTTCCGTTCTTCCACCTGTACGTAAGTTAGGTCTTCATCCGAGAAGACCTCAAGTACCCTTTAACATGGCTCACTGACGGAGTGCATCTCACCTGTGTTGTTGATGAGAAGCGAATAACTACAGTTTCCACATCCTTTTTGGTCTGATAGGCCTTGTCCAGGCTGGTATCGTGATGTTGGAGCATTTTTTATCCTGGGAAAGTGGGTAGTCCTCTCTCTTGACTCTCATGTGTCTCCATGAAAAGCAATAAGTCGCCGCCAGTGATGAAATCAATCAAGTCTCCAGTTGTGGACGATGAGTGTATACAATCACAGTTCCATACTCCAATTTGGAGATGGTGTGGATGGGGCCCCAAGGACCCGTAGGTTGTGGATCTTGGAGGGAAGAAGAACTGCAGAAGAAGCATGGATGATAGGAGTGGGAAGAAGGGGAGCAGAATCAATAGATCCATCTTAGGGAAGAGTAGGAGTCGCAGACAGCAGCAGGGTGGAGGAGATGGGGCCATATGCAGAGCTGCCTGGCAGCGCTGCCACTTGAGGCAGCACTGCCACGTGATGTGGCAAGCAACGTTGCCACATCGGGAGAGGGAGAGGGAGAGGGAGAGCGAGGGTGGGCATTCCGACGAGGAGGCATGGCGTGAGAGAGAGAGAGAGAGAGAGAGAGAGAGAGAGAGAGAGAGCTTTATTCATGTATTTTCCATGCTAAAAGGCATATAAGACGGAAAAAAAGGCATGTCAAGTATGCGGTGCCAGTGGAAGCGTATGAAACATCTCCAAAACAGTAAAGAAAAAGTACATGTAGATCTTATACCAAAGAATCTAAGCTAAATGAGGTATAAAATGTGAGAATGTGTGCTGATATAGAAAGAGCTACTACAAGAGATAGACCTGGAGTTTGCTACTAATGTCATCTAGGAGGTCATCTACGAGATGTGTGTCACCTCATGGTAGGACGGATAGCGTTGACAGCAACGTGGCTCTAACTAATACGGTCTGTCTGATCGCTGTGTATATGCATGTGTGTGTCATCATCATCGTCGGCTTACTCTGGATCCTTCGTGCTCTTCTCCTAGAGAAGAAGGATGTGATCTAAAGCTGCTGATTTATCTAACATGGGTTTTACAGGTGGAACTACAAACTTAGCAAGAAAAATATGACGTGGAACAAAGAGCTTAGCTGGTATAATCCGTGATAACATAGAAGTATGTAACCATGGGAAACTAGCCCAATCTGATGAGGTGATACTTGTACACAATGCCTCTACTGCATAAAAGGATATGGGGCTTACAATGGTATCAAAAAGCTTGCACTTACTCGAAGCATCTCATGTGAACTTCAAGGAAGATAATCACTCTAACCGGACAAGGGAAGAATATGAACTTCAAGGAACATAATCACTCTAATTGGACAAGGGAAGAATGTCCCTTCCCAAGTCAAGCAACAATTGCTTGTCTCATTTTAAATATAGGACCAATAAAAAGTACCAAGTGTAAGATGAAACCACCTCCAATAGCTGACCGTCAAAGATGAGTTCATATTGCTGCATGGGAGCATTGGATGTGTCGAAGACCATAAACTTGGTCTTTCCAATTTTCAACCCAAATCCCATCTGACACAAATATCATGGAGACTATCCAACTGTCTTTGTAACCCCTCTCTAGTCGAAGAGAGTGGAACCACACATATGCATAGAGAACAATGACAACCGTATATCGCCCAGTCTGCAACTTGTACCACAACCACTACACTACTCAATAAACCTCTCTATCTCGTCAATATATAGTCAAAAATGTGTAAGAATGAGAGAACAACCTTGCTTCACCCCATTGGTGCTCCAAATCTACTCAGAAGTATCTGGGCATTAGAGAATTGTTCTAATCATAACATAACATGAAAATTGAGCAATTTACTAGGAAAAAGGATGTGGGCTCCACATTCTTGAGATTTTCTTTCATAGTAGGTGCTAGAATTCAGAAGCCATGTAAGGAAAACCCTAATTTCTGATCTTCAGACTTCACTTTACCAAGATAGCTCTGATTTCAAATTTACCACTTCATTGGGTTCCTCTAAGAATAGTTCTCAAGGAGTTTTCACTTTTTTTTTCAGGCGGCATACATAACTGTTCCCAAAACTGCAATGTACCCCAAAGGTTAAGTAATGGGTGATCATTGAGTTTGTTCAACATGACGAGCATGCATGATGCATTTGGATCCATATTGATGGACATGGCATCGGCTTGGACAGAGACGTCTTTGTTGCACCATGTTACTTTCCTCCAGATCCTCGTTTGCTGAGGGCATTGGCTCATCCTATCTTGACCTTTCCACGTGTATTGTCAAATTTGTAGGGTGAGGGCATATATTTCTCACCAACAATTTGAATGCTATGATATTAGCATGAGTTCTAATGAGATACCAACCCTGCCACTTGCCATGTCGCTAAGAAAACAGTGTTGTCCAACAAATAGAAATGACAAAGAGGATAAAAGTCAAATGAGATATCTCTTAGAAAAGAGTTACTATTAACACAGCTTCAATGAACCGTCTAGAGAGAAATCAATCAGGATATCACTCCTCAATTGTTGATTATTTGGTCACTTTATCATTCTTCAACTAGAATATATATTTGGTTTATTCAAATTTAGGGCTAAGTTACCTCTACTGCTCACTGTCAAAGATCACAGTGAATGCATATACTACTCGCCGCACACTTGATAAGCGGAAGGTATGTCCTGAGTCCTGACGAGGACTTAACACCATATGATTCTTCCAAAATTACAAAATTCCAATCAAATACCCCCATCATTGTGCCACTAATGCGGTCTAGCTATTCTATGATGTACATATTCGCATGTTCATTTACTCAAAGAAGTAGATCTGGAATAAAGAACAGAAATATATAACACACATCTGGAGAAGCTTAAAAGCTAAAAAAAGTAGAAATTTCCCAAAACTGATAGTTTTCTTGGATACATCTGTCTCTGACCACTTAATATTAAAGTGCCTCTTAAATTTCAAATAAGCAAGCAAAGATTCAAAGTAGCATAAACTAAATTGCTGGTTAAATATACAAAGTTGCTTACTTCCGGAGCCTTTAATCTGTTTTTGAATTTAGCAACCAATTCTTGGCTTTTCAAGGGACCTGTTTGCTGCAATACCATTTTGACTTCCTCCTCTGTCACCCCATTAGGAACTTGGGTCCCAGGCTTAGCAGCAGTTGCTGGGGTTTTTGCAGACGACGCAGAGCCTGCTTTCGCAGCAGTAGCAGCAACTGAAGGTTCCTTCTTTGTCGTAGTTGGGACTGGCTGACTTTTTGAAACCTGGCAAAATCATGTATCCACCAACTTAAGCATATGGAACCAGCCAAAACAAACTAAAGTTTCTGGTGAAAAGGCCTGTCCATTATCTTCAAAAAAAAAACACTTGTTGATCCCTACAATCAAGGCTCAAAGATTTAAATCCTTTGAAGTTAAACACAATCGCCCGTGCATCTATGATTTACATACTACCCCAACGATCTAAATCCTTGAATGCTAAAAATAATGATGAACCTGTATTGTATGCTAGATTCAAAATAGGGTAGATGCATGTTTCAATGCAAGATCAAATATATGTAAGTGATTAAGCAATGAAGCCCCAACATGGACAAATTGCGATGTTGCAGTGGTTGTTACAAGTAAAACATGTTACAAGCTCCTACAGGCTCAATTAAGTCGAACAAAATCAGATAACAACTAAGGCTTCTTGAAAAGCAGCAAACTTTAATCTTGCATGAGGCTCTCTATGCCTAATAGCAAGAAAATGTGGAAAACTACAGAATGTTGTTTTCTGCAACTACTCTGGAACATGATAACTCCGAGCATTTCAGATTTGAGAAGTAAGGTGCTGTCCAGTTGTACAGTAGTGTTGCATATCTGATTGTATAGTAGGTTCTAAGTTTTACCCATTCGAAGACTAAATAGACTGGAACAATAAGAAGGATAACTCTGGAAGAATAAGAAGGGTTGCACATACTAGTCTAGGCTTTCAACCTTCACCAATTTAATTACGTAACTCTTGAAGAGAATATATTTCTGATAAAGACGATAAACTACAGCTTTAATCCGATTGGAGATGAGTCAAGGTGGTTCAAATATGAGCTCAAATCAAGAAGCCAGAAGACTCAAATGTAGACAAGTGTTTCAATCCGAAGCTTACAGCTTGATTGTCTACCAGTCCACATGTCACACACACACACACACACACCCCATATCCAAGAAATACAGGTAGTGAACTTACTTCCCGTGTGGACTCCACCTTTGTCTTTTTTGCTGTTCCAGATCCATTGACTTTTTCTTCATTTGGGGCTTTCCTCTTGCCTTTTGCAGAGGTTGACGCCTGTGTCGGTTTTCCACTTCCATGCACTGGAACTTTCACAGGACTTTCAGAGGGTTCGTCCTTTGGAGCATCTTGGCGTTTAGGTGCAAATACGGGAGACAATCCAATGTCTTCATTGTCTAAGTCAACCTGCCCAGAAAGTACCCAAAAAATAGCTTTAGCAGCTATTCATCTTCATCACCATACATTCCGAAAATTTTCAGAAAGGTCATCAATTGAGTACCTGATAAGCAGAAATTAATTTCGTACACAGATACATATCGAACGACCATCAGAAAAGAATTAACAAACTCGTGGCATTCATGAAATCTAAGGTGTAGTGACAAATATCCCTGAATACAGAGAATTTTTTTATACTTAAGATGGTACCCTCACAAGCAGTTAAGGGTACACAGCAAGAATGTTCCAGGGCTAATATGCACCGGGTGAAGCAGAAACTCTACAGTCTATGGAAGACTGGCATCTTTCTAAAACCCCAGCTCAACACACAATCAAAAAAATTCTTAGGAAATATGCGGATGGAAAGAATTAACTGTGAGTGGTAGCTGCAATAAATAACTCTAGCAGGGCACAACATAGAGAAAGATACTGCTTAGGATAGTACACCACACAAGCTAATACTTGGACTTCGAAACAATACAAGTGAAGACATACCTAAAGCTGACAAAGAATGCCAAATTAACATAAACATGGCTAAATAGAGGGCCCCGACACACTAAAACCAACTACAAGGACAGCAATTCCTTTGCCAAACTGTAATTGACCAATAGCTAGCTCCACAGACAAACCAGAACAAAAGTTCTTATTTCTTCTTTGCGTCCTAGGTACCAGGAGATATTTACAAACTACTTCAAAAATAAATACAGACACGTTTTTATAGTGCCTCTGAAATCCGTGACCTACAAAGAGTTGTGATTGTCTACTCCTGTCATAGGCTAGATCTGGTCAATGCTCATGTATGTAGGATGCATAGAATCTGCTGACTAGGAATGACAGATATCTTCATAGTACAAAACAATGCTTTCCAGCAGAAAATGACTAAAAAGCCAGTCATAGCTCTCTAGCGACAATCAGCACCTTTCCAAGGGTATACAGACAATCAAACACAAGGCTTTGCAGAGCTGCAAAACACTTCACTGAAAAAGAGTTTATTTTCATTCTTTCCTAGTATTTTTCTGGAATTGATCGTGAATTTTCTTTTATCTTTTCTGGAATTGTTTGCGACTTTCCTATCTTTTCTAAAAAATTTCATGATTTTTTCCACCACTTTCTAGTATTCTTCCAAAATCATTTTTCAAATTTTTCGAGAATTTTTCATGACATTTCTAGAATCTTTTCGAGAATCTTTCTAGATGCCTTCCAACATTTTTCCAAAAAAAAATTTGTTCTCGAGAATCTTTTTGAGAAATTTTCAAGAATTTTTCTAAATTTCTTCCAAATCTTTAAGACATTTTCAAAGTGCTTTTCGAGACACCATTTTTGTAATCAAAACGTGTTTTAATTTGAATTAAGCAGACTTTCGAACTGTAAGACAGGGATAACTCATGCCAAACTCCACCAAGCAAACTTGCTTCAAGCAAAAAAATAAGCACATAAGAAACTTAATGTTAAGTACATCAAGAAGAAATACTCACACCAGTGCAGCAAAAGAGCAATATATATGACTGGAGCTGAGGAAGCGGACCCTGGACGCGGACGCCTCAGGGGTGCGTCCGCGTCCAAATGCGTCCCCTATTTTCAAAAAAAAAAAATACACGCACTTGCCCTCGCTATATCACATCCCCAAAGCGAAATAAAAACAATTAACAGCTTCTGTGTCATTCAGTACAGGGACCACGAGACCTACACACTACTATGGCTCGGTTGACGAGATTGGTTTCTCCCCGGATGAACTTCAACGGCTTACTAATTACTTATGCAAAACTGTTTCATTCACTATAGGGAACCACGAGACCTACACACTACTATGTCTTATATGATGTGATCGGTTTCCCCCCGGATAAACTTCAACAGCTTACTAACTACTTATGCAAAACTGTTTCATTCACTACAGGGAACCAGGAGACCTACTGATCGGTTTTCCCCAGGATAAACTTCAACAACTTAGTAATTACATATGCAAAACTGTTTCATTCACTACAGGGAACCACGAGACCTACACACTACTATGTCTTATATAATGTGATTGGTTTCCCCCTGGATGAACTTCAACAGCTTACTAATTACTTATGCAAAACTGTGTCATTCACTACAGGGACCACGAGACCTACACACTACAATGGCTCGGTTGACGAGATCGGTTTCTCCCCGGATGAACTTCAACGGCTTACTAATTACTTATGGCACAGTACCGACACGGGGGCTCCGAAACATCTCCCAGTTTTCAGGTCCCGACCGGACAAAGTGTCCCTGAAGCCCTGTTTAACATCAAACTTCGGATGGACGTTTTGGGTTGTCCGTCCGTCCGTTCCTCGTCCTATCTGTTCCCACAGGTTCCTATTGAGGTTGTCCACTGGCCGAAACAAACGACACCTAAAACGGATCCCGTTTGGAGAAACTGGGCTGTCGGATGGAAAGTTGCAAAACTAGTCCATTTCACGTGACCTAATTGCGTTTCTCTCCCGTCGAAACGCCATTTTGACCGAACGATACCCGAATCGAGCCAGGCTCGATCCGTTGGGTTCGTATCGGGATCACGAACCCGTGGACTATATTCCTGGACCATTGATGCATTCTACACAAGTTTAAGTGAATGCTGCACAAGTGCTGCACATACCTGTGGTGCAATGCCTACGACACAATGAGGACATGGGGTTGATGATGTTTATGGCTGTGGTTATGATGATTATGGTTGTGGCTTGTTTTGATGGTTATGGCTGTGGGGTTGTGGGTTTATGATGATTTGTTAGGGTTTAGGGTGTTAAATGTTAAATGTGCCATTTGTTAGGGTGTCGGGTTTAGCGTGTTATGTTGAATGGTTGAACATGATGCATATGTTATGAGAGAGATGCAGGTGTGATGGAATCTCTCTCTCTCTCTCTCTCCATCTATCGCGCCCCTGATGGATCGCCCCTGCTTGCTCGATGGATCGCGCCCCTGATTACTCAAGCCCCTACCTGCCTGATGGATCGAGCCAGCGCTACTCCCCCTCGCTGATGGCTACCTAAACGTTTTTTGCCATCAATCATAAAATGCTGACAACAAACGAACCTGCGCCTTCAAGTTCTATTGCTGGTCCCTGGAAAACACCTGACTATTGAAGTACCTGGAGGCTGGAGCCAACATCAAGGTTGAATGTGTGCGCTCCATCATCCGATTGTGTCTTTCATTTGTGAATACACACCTGAACCTTGCCATAATTGGAATAAGAAGTTCGCTGCTAAGGAAGAAGTTAGGTGCTGAGAGTTCGTTGCTGCAAGTCAGTCAGTCAGCAGCGGAATCTACACTTTTGTTCGTTGCAACCAGTAGCAAGCAGTGGATCTTCAAGGGAATCCACCTCTCTCTGCCAAAATAAGAGAGCATCGCTTATCAGTCGCCACTCTGTCTCGTTGCATTATGAACGTGCTCCCAATGGCATTGCTAAGCGATTGTGTACTGACATCTGGAGGCCGGGCTACTACTGGATATTAGACAGGGTTCTAAAGGGTTGTCCAACGAAAACTCCCTGGATCCTCTGAATTAGTGAGGGGCTTCTTTTTCGTGGAGCTGTGCTTCCATTATTTGGTATAGATTGGAACGGAGTCCTGACGGGGTGGTAAAACAAGGCCTTTGCAATCTGGTCTCTCTCTCTCTCTCTCTCTCTCTCTCTCTCTCTCTCTCTCTCTCTCTCTCTCTCTCTCTCTCTCTCTCTCTCTCTTGCGCGCCCACCCGCCCTGCTGGCGCTGCTGTCCGCCCTGCTGGCGCTGCAGTGCTGACCTTCGCACCTGCCCTACGCTGCCCTGCGCTGGTCTGCGCTGCTACGCCTGGCCGTTTGTCTACACTGTCCTCCATCTGCTTACCGCCTCCTATGGCACCTAAGAAAAAGGGGGGTGTTCTTACACCCCCCTCCCTGTTGGACACCCCCCCATCACCGGTAGTGATGGAGGAGCCGTCTTCGGTGATAGAAACTAGTGACATTCCTGTCAACATGGCTGCCATTGACTACACTCCTTCCAAACCTACCGAAAGTCTTTTTGCTTATGATCTTAGTTTTATCCGACAAGAAATTCTTGGACTTAAGAAACAACTACACCTCTTTGAAGCTGAAAATAGCAAGTTAGCTAAGGATCTTTTTGGTGTCACGGAACGTGTGGAGCAGCTTGAGCAAGAAAATATATATCTTAAGCAACGAATTGCAGAAAAAAGTGCCTTGGAGGAGACTTCCAACAAGATCAATAGCTTGGAGAAACAAGTCGAGGAGACGAAAACGTGGGCAGCACTCTTCAAACCGGATGATATGGGCAGCAAACTCTCATCACTCGCAAAACAGGTTGAAGAAACGACATCGATCCTTAAGCAAGGTAATCACTCTCAGATTTCATCTTTTCCGAAGGAAAACGATTTGGAGACAGTTTTGGGTGAACAAGCCAGAAGGGCCAAAAAAGCCTTTAACATTAGAGTAAGAGGCATTGCCAATGGTGGAAAACCGTTGGAAGAAGCTACGGATTTGCTCATTTCCAAGTTATCTCATGTGGCTGATGGTTTTGATACTGCTTGGCGTAGTAAATTTGATGACAATGTTTTGTTTATCAAGTTCCGCTCGCTTTCACAACGCAATGCTGCCCTTCGGCTTAGGGCAAAGCTTAAAGGTACTTTCATTTATATGGATGATGACTTAACAAATACTCAATGGTTGGCAAGAAAAAAGATTATCCTTGAAGCGAAAGAGAAAGGGCAAAGGGTTGTTTTTATTGACGGGAAACCGAGATTTTTCGACCTTCCACAATAGGAACTAGGGGCCCCCGGATATAGAAGCTACCCGAGATCCCCTACCAATTTGAGACTTGGCTTCTGGAATTGTAATGGTTTTTTATCTTCGTCATCAGCCGGAGACTTTGCTGATTTTATTAGAAAATGCGACATTTTGTTGTTGGCTGAAACTCATGAGTCCTTATATCATCCTCTTCCAAATATACAGGAGTACTCTTGGCATTCTGCTTTTCGTCCATTTGTTAGGGGAAAAACTTGTCGAGGATCTGGAGGAGTAGCTTGTTTATACAGAGACACCACAGTTCAGATGGTTAAACAAGATCCATACGCTCGCTATATTTGGTTACACATTATTGGCTCACTATTGGGATTACCTCAGGACATCTATATAGCTGTATGCTATTTTGCTCCACAGACCTCAGTGTTTGCTGAGTTTGGCGGGGGACCCTTTTCAGGCTCTCTCAGATGATATTGCTATCTTTTCTCAGCAGGGTGCCATTTTACTAGCAGGTGATTTCAACGCCCGCACAAGCTCTAGACAAACCGAATTTCATGCAGCTACGGATCTTCTCAGGCTTTACCCTTTGGATATGGGGCTAGACCGGGTATCACAGGATGCAGACACTCCAGCTACATCTTTCGGGGAGCAGTTGATCACTCTAGCAGAGACACACGCTCTTGCCATTTTGAATGGCCTCACACAGTGGCCTTCCTCATCAGCATATACATGCTATCCTCATGGTGGAGGACATAGTGTGGTCGACTACTTCATTGGATCACCTGCTTTGATCTCTCACATTTCTGATTTCTCCATTACACCCCCTACCATTTCCGATCACTCACTCTTACACATCTCACTTGGTCACATAACCTCTTCTTTGCAAGTTTCTTGCTCTCTTCCCACTCATAAACGTATTCCTTTCACCCAATCTGGATTCACTAATTACACCACAATCTTATCCCAACTACTCGCTAACTTCCCGTTCATGGCACCAATTGACCAGCAAGCCACTTTTCTCTCTACATCCCTCTTAGCTGCTGCTTCCTCATCCTTCCCCACCAAAACGACATCATCTCACAAAAGTGTTCACAACAGATGGTATGATGCAGAATGCCGCTCTCTTCACAATCATGTGACATATGCCAGGTCACACTCCCCTGCCACACTCAAACAATGCCAGAAAGAATATCATAGAACCACCAGAACAAAGAAGATCAAGTACCTACAATCACTCTGCCAAAAAATGATCAACTCTTTAGATTAACCCTCCTCCTCTTTTTTCTGGAAACATTTCACCAGACACTCTTCAACATTGGCCCCCATAGCCATCGAATCCTGGATCGAGTATGCCACGGAGTTATATACCACGGACTCTCCTCCTACCTCACTCTCACCGAGACCTGACCACTGCTCACTTTTCACCCCTGACATGGTTGAAAACGCCATTAAACATGCCAAACTAAATAAAGCCACTGACTATGACTCCTTAAGTGTAGACTTCCTAAAGCCCATAGCACATCTCATCTCCCCTTACATTGCTCATGTTTTTAACACAGCTGTTACTTCTGGTTTTCCTACGGCTTGGTGTACTAATATCCTTCACCCCATCCTCAAGGCAGGTGATCCCATGAATGTAGGAAACTACCGCACCATTATGATTGGCCACACTCTGGCTAAGATATATGGCTCTATACTACAGACAGTTACTGGATCTTTTGCTGAAACTGAGGGTTTACACGCTATGGGTCAAGCTGGTTTCAGACCGGGATATTCTACTTCAGACCAGATCTTCATTTTGAGATGCATTATTGAGGAGGCTCGACATCGGAAACAGAGAATTTACTGTTGCTTTGTGGATTTTCGCAAAGCTTTTGACTCTGTTCCACGACATCTTCTTTTCCAGAGACTGTCTTCACTTGGCTTTTCAGAGGATACTATTGCTGCGATCATTACTTTATATGAGCGAGTCTTGGCACGTTTCAGAGATGGTAGTGGCTGGTCCTCACAGATACATTCTACCATTGGTGTGAAGCAGGGTTGCCCCTTATCACCCACTCTTTTTGCACTATATATAGATGACCTCGAGCGGATTATTCGCGAGGAAGGTGGAGAGGGCTGTCCCCTAGCAGACATTATTATCCCCATTCTCTTGTACGCTGATGATGTGGTTCTCCTCTCATCCTCTGCAGCTGGTTTACAGAGTCACCTTTCTGCTTTACATCACTTTTGCCAGCGTTGGGGATTGACGGTTAACCTTAAGAAGACTAAGATTATGGTGTTTAACACCAACAGACAGCATATGAGAGATGTGATTTTCTATTATGACGGGCTACCGATTGAGATCGTGACCTCCTACACCTATCTGGGAGTTCTTTTCTCTGGTCCACTACTCACTTTTCGACCAGCAGCCACCGCCAGGCTCCGCAAGGGGCATACCGCTCTTGTGCATATGGAGAGATTTTGCTCTACTTATTATGTGCAGGATCCTGCTACCAGATGCCTACTATTTTCTGCTACTGTCTCCCCAGTTGTGCTATATTCGGCTGAGACTTGGTGCCCTGATTTATCACGCGATACATGGAGAGATCTTACTCGTATCCCAATTCTCATGCTCAGTAGGATAATCCGGGCTAAGCCCTCAGTACCACATGATATCATACTAGCCGAGTTTGCTTCTCCTCCATTAGTTGTTGGTGCTATGTTTCAGATCATCACCTTTCTTCACAGGGTATCAGATCTAGATACCTCCAGATACATTGTTGCTGCTCTCACTTCATCTTGTACCATTGCGGATCAGGGAGCCAAGCACTCTTGGTATCGCAGTGTCTCAGCCCTTCTTCAGACTTGGGGTTTATCCGCACTTGATCTTCCGAATGGAACCCATGCTTATATCAGACAGCAGATCTACCGGAGCTACATACGCACTATATGGTCACATCCTGATCCAGATAGGGTCAAGCTACATTATTATGGCACACATCTTTTACGGCTGGACGTTTCGGGCTTGCCTATTCTTCCAGTTTATCTTACACAGACGCTATCTTTTGGTCTGAGATATCGTATAGGACAGCTTCGAGTCTCTTCTCATCAGCTTGCTATCGAGACAGGTAGATACACAGACACTCCCAGATTGCAGCGGATATGTCAGCTCTGTTCTCTTCAGGAGGTGGAAGATGAGTTTCATTTCATCTTTCGCTGCCCAGTATACTATGAGATTAGAGGACGATACCATTGTTTATACCGAGATATTCCCCTCACGTTGAGCTCCTTCCTCGAGTATCAAGACGCTAGATGTGTGGGTCTTCTTTTGAGAGAGATGTATATTTTACGAGCTTCACTTCTACCTACGCTCTCAGATATGGATTCCAGTCAGGCTCACATTACTCAGTTCTTCCAGAAGCGAGACAGAGTGGATATTTCGGTTGCGGATTTTGACGTCCCCGTCCGAAGATCGAAGACACAGAGAGTTTCGGCTCGATCCAGTGCTACTAGATATTCATACGCCTCCCACCAACCTACATCACGACCCACTACTACCATCACTCATTACTTTCGGCTTGCTCGTAGCTAGTTTCCTCCGCGGAGCAGGTGGTTAAGCTCTTGCTTTGTACCCTCACCAGCTGGTGGTCAAGCTTGGATACTTTTTCTCTTAGAGACAGAGAGATCGATATTTTAGTTTTAGTTTTACTGTCTTTTCATTGGTAAATAAGTCCTTATGCGGACAATGCTTCTCACATTTTGTACTCTCTTTTGTCTTATGTGCCCCTGGGCACCAAAAGACGTTAATAATAATAATTCTAATTCTAATTCTAATTCTCTCTCTCTCTCTCTCTCTCTCTCTCTCTCTCTCTCTCTCTCTCTCTCTCTCTCTCTCTCTCTCTCTCTCTCTCTCTCTCTCTCGCGATGGTGATGGCTGCTGCTACCCTGTCCTAGATCGCCCTACCCTAATCCGCCCTCTCTCTCTCCAACGATGGCAGCTCCTCCTCCTCGCGCCCCTGCTCGTAGATCAACACGATCCCCAGCCACCTCCTCACTCACCTCCCTCGCTCACCACTCACCTCCCCTCGCTGCCCCTTCCCCTAACCCCCCTCGCTGCTCCTTCTCCTTCTCCTTCCCTCGCTGCCCCTTCCTGTAACCTCCTCGCTGCTCCTTCCCCTACCCCTTCCCTCGCTGCTGCTCCTTCCCTCGCTGCTC
>MU836414.1:0-29368 GCA_029204225.1 Diphasiastrum complanatum | reverse complement strand
TAGATCTACACGGCCAGAATATGACCCCCGGAAAGCTGCAGGATCACTTTGAGGATTTCTATGAAGATCTGTTTGAGGAGCTGAACAAGTACGGGGAACTTGAAAGCTTGAACGTTTGTGATAATCTTGCAGATCACATGGTTGGTAATGTTTATGCACAGTTTAGAGAAGAAGAACAGGCGCTGCTGCTCTGCAAGCTTTAAGTGGACGGTTTTAACGCAGGGCGTCCTATTATTGTGGACTTTTCTCCTGTGAACGGATTTTAGAGAAGCGACATGTCGGCAGTATGAGGAAAACACTTGCAATCGTGGCGGTTGTGCAACTTCATTGCATCTGAAGAAGATTAGCAGGGATTTAAGGAGGAAGCTGTTTGGAAGCCACAAAAGGCACTCACGCAGCAGCCGTAGCAGAAGTAGAAGCTTTAGGCCCTCGCAGAGACTTCGAAAGGCCTGAGAGGCACTTTGGAGGTGGTCGCCGTGGTGGTGGCGGCGGTGGTGGGCGGGGGCGGGGGTGGCAGAGGGTATGACAGAAGATATGCAGAGCGAGATGAGTATCAGGAGGATCGTTACCCTCGCAGGAAGGAGCATGGAAGAAGTCGCAGTCCTGGAGACCGGCGAAGGGGTCACAGTCCTGGACCTAGGCGATACAGGAGCCCGCCGGTGCGAGAGGGCAGCGCTGAGAGGAGAGCTAAAATAGAACAGTGGAATAGAGAGCGTGAGGAGCAGCAGGGCGGTGTGAATGGAAACCCTGGAGTGATAAATGGAGGCAGATCTCATTCTTATGATCAAGATTATGAGCACTGAACTGGTTTCTTGGTTTGTACCTTTTCTATTGCACTGAAGTTCTATGTGCCTCTTGGGGTGCGTTATGTTAAAGAGTCAAGTTTTTTAGCTCACAGTTCCTTTACCTTGTGCAGGTGGTGTGCAGGGTTACGATGACATTTCTCTCTGCACTTTAAATTGGTGTTTGTTCTTTCTTTTTCTGTCTGCAATAGGGAAACGATTAAAAAGGGATGATAGAGCATGTTTGTGCACTTGCATTTATTCTGTTGTCTTTTATTGGTCGTGTACGCACACAAGGATTTTCAATATCATATGTTAAACTGCTTAGTCTTCTTAAAGGTTGTTTTCCTCCCCTTTCACAGGATGATAAAGAAGAACCACCTTTTCTTTGTTTTCTAGGCGTAAATAACAGTATTTTCATAAGTGTTGTGCAGGTTCAGGTCCATGCTTCTTTCAACTTTGGATGCTCAGGTGGGTGCTAAGCTAACAGGGAATTTTTGTACAGGTGGAACTGCGAGATGGCAGTTGTGTTGGAGAGCTGCTTTTTTCTTGGATACATTCAAGTTTACCTGCAGTGCAGAGTTGTCTAACAACAGGTGGACACAATTGAAGCAGTATTGATCATACAATTGCAGGTGGCAGGAAGATTGCAGGTTGCGGAAACGCATTAGTTCTAATCACAGTATTGTTTTGCAGGAGATAGTGCCATGTGCATAAAATAGGAAACTTGCCCCTGTTGGTGCAGGTACATGAAACTTTGATAGTTTGGATTTTCTTAGGTTTGAGAAACTGCAGGCGGATGGAGTCTAGCAACAATTGTGAACTTGTTTTACCAATTCCTTAAGGCAGCGCCTTTGTTCAATCTCGCATTTAATGCCTATGCTTTTTAGGTGCCTGGGCTCTAAATTTAAATATTTTTCTGCTGTATGGATCATTAACTAGGTTATTAAGGATTATAAATATCTAGCTGGCATGAAGAAAGGTTCAGTGTTTGGTCAGAATAACTACTCAACTACTGTTCTCTACTTAATTTTAGCTGATAGAATGTTATTGTGCTTTTTTTGTATTTGGGCATGTGTCCTTTCTCTGTCATAATTAACTGAAGCTGGGTTAGTAGTAACAATTGTTGGTATGCTTGAAGCAAGCAATACAACAAACATGAACAGCAGTTGATTGGTCAATGTTGACTGGTTTGTTTCTTGATTTTTTAAATGGGAAATGACGACTGATGAAATGATCTAACTGTCAGAAGCCTTCTAATGATTGCAAGGAATAACCTAAAATATATATACTTCCAGCCCACCATTAAAAAACTTGTTATTACTGGCCTGATGCTAATGATCAAGGAAAGATAGCCTGCAAAAGGGTTTGCTTGGTTGATTACTGTTAAGCTACTACTACTGATTTGAGTGGTGAGCCATGGTATAATAGCCATTGTTGGCCTTGCTAACAAGATAAGTTTAAGCATTTATTTGGACAACATAAGCATGTCCAAATTTCTGCTTATTCACTTTTTCCAAATTTCTCTCTTTGTCAATTTGGATTGTAATAGCCCTTTTCAAGATGGCATTCTTAAACACTCTAATCAGGTTACTCCTTTTAGTCTCGTTAAGTTGACAAACTAGATCGTGTGTTGTCCTCTTTACTCTTTGAAAAGTTGTGGTTAACTTACATGAGTCATGCCTTTGTATGAGCCAACATAAGAACATTATGTGTCCAAATTTCTGCTTTATTCACTTTTTGCGTTTATAGCCCTTTTTAAGATGGCATCCTTAAACTCTAATCAGGTTACTCCTTTTTGTCTCATTAGGTTGATAAGCTAGATCATGTGTTCTCCTCTTTACTATTTGTAAGTTGTGGTTAACTTACATGATTCATGTCTTTGCACGAGCCTGGGAATTGTGCTGAAGCATAACGGTGTGGTGTTTAATTATGATTTTTGTTTGGGAGGAAAGAAAATGTAGTGTACATGTGGCTTTTTGTTATGTTCGCAGTCCCCATGCATGCATTCTCGTTTTTAAATTTGGCCTTGTTTGCTTAAGATTCTTTCATTCTATCTCAAATCCCAATTCTCTGTGTCTGTGCATTGCAAGAAATCATAAGCTGTCTGTATCAGGTGTGTCATTTGAACTCTTTTCTTTCAGCGTGTTGTCATACAGAGTTGTTTTACTCCAGCTTGCATTTTTGGGTTAAGTTTGCCAATTTAAAAAAAGTCTTCTGGTGACTTTGGTCCCAGCAGGTCCATGAGTATGGAACATACTGTTGGCAGTTTATGATGAAAACTTTTTTGTCCAATTGAAAGAGTTTGGAGTGTACACAAACATGGTTGCAATCTTTCAATGAAAACGAGGGCATCCTTTTTCTTTGTTTTTTAGGACTAGTTCTTTCTTCATTTTGGGGCAGCCAACAAGTACAGAGTAGTAGTAGCAAGCTCGGCATGCTTCTATGTTATGGGGTGCAAACTCAGCTATCTGTTGGCACAGCTTACATGTGTTGTTCGAGCATATCCTTTTATTCCATGGAGTTTTCGATGGAATAGTTTCAGTAAATGTGAGTTGCGACTTGCAGGTATTTGTAGGAATTTTTGTCTATTTTATGTTGAGAAGCTTCATAAGAAACGAATCACAGTTTTGGGAAGCTTGTTTGTGTATTTTGACGGAGAGAACTTATTAACAACCGTCTGAATGTAGTTTATGATGTGAACTTATTTCCAACTGTCTGAATGTAGTTTTCGATGTGCATTGGAAAATGCTTTAGGAAACGACCCAATGGACAGTCCAATCTTCTGTGCAACATTCGCTATATACCATACCATGCCTATCTCCTGCTCTATATATGCTTCCCCCTATATGTATTTTACTCTTTCTCTAATGAACAATCTAAGGGCTCTTTTTGTTAGTTTAAAACATTTAGCATGATGCTTCTTTTTTTGCATATACAAATCAGCATTTTCCTGGTAGCATTTGTAGATTACAGCAATGTAATATGGCAGCTCTTGTACAAGGTTACTTGCAGTAGAGCTGCTCACATACATGTTCATTTTCAATATGGTTTTTATTCCATTTTCCGTCCTTGCTAGTTATAAATTTTTAGAGACATATTTAGCAGTGCCTGTTTGCATGCAGGTTCAGATTCTAGAAAACTATTTACGGCGTAGATCTAATTTTGTAGCACTTCATGTTTCTCTTGCAGCACCATGGTGGTAATCAGCTGGTACGGTTGAAACTCAGAAAACGTGGAAAATATAGAGAAAACAATATCATACTAGACCAGCTATAAATTGCAGTCACCGTAGTGGCAATTTAAATTTGAAGTGAAGTGAATACTAGTTAAGGAAAACTGGGTTGATATTTAAAAACGTCATCCTCTTGGCAAGTGTAGGTTTTAATGATTTGGTTTAACTGGGGGTTGCAGTGAATCTCCCTTTCAAGAGCACAATGTGGCACTCTATAACATAGTTTTCTGAAGCGGCATTCGGTGAAATTAGAAGAATTTAATTATATTCGGATGTTAAAACTCGGTTTGATACACAATGTCTTTCTGCTTTCTTTTAGATTTGTTGATTATATGAGTCTTACACAGAAATGGGTGTATACCATATTTTCTGCCTCAAATTGTTGACTAGCACATTCTTACAAAGAAATGGGTGCATATGCTTTTTGGTATTATCAACCCGTGAGATCATAGAGGATCGAATCTGGATGGAGAGCCTAACTCAAGCTCAAGATACTCCAACACGTGTGGGAAGATGGAAATGGGTGTATATGATAACACTGGCTAAGGAAAAATGGCAAACTGAAGTCGAGATTAGGGAAATAGGTTCTTACATTTGGACATTACTATGTGGTTGTTTGTGCTGACATGGGCTATTCATTGGTTCATTCTTATTAATTCAAATATGATAATAATGAAAAATAGCCACGCCCAACATCACGTGGTAAGGTTAAACTGAGGACGAGCATGAGGCATCAAAATGTGCCCTTGTAATACTTATATTGGGAACTTTGTGTGGGTGTTGATGGTTGATGCTCTTTAATAACACAATCTCCATTTGAATTATGTAGTGCACCAAACATTTTACCACCATTGGTTGTCCAGAATTTTAAAATTGCTAAGGTTGCAATTGTACTATAAAAAGGATTGTTAAGGAACAAACTTCTTAGGCATATAAAGTTAAGGATTACAAACTTGTGCCAAGTCTTGAACATGAACTACATGTTTGGAAATAATTATAAGCATGAAACATCAACTTTTGTTTGCTTATTGTAGATATTTTAATGCTGGGTAAACCAGACCTTATCTGAAAATTTTTGCATATTTTTTTATATGTACTATAACTTTTAGAATGACCCAAATATAAAAAAGACATTTAACAGGTGTTGCAAATGCAACTTTAGACATAGGCCCTTGAATGTTCTTGACATAAATTCCTTCTCTTTTATTCTTAGAAGCCTTCGAAGTAGTGACATGAGTATTTGTGGGATCTTGTGCAAGGTTTTGTACGTCTCATCTCCCATGCTCAACATTCCAAGTGAGAAAACAATCCTCATGCCAATTGATCACTTTCGATAATGTTACTTGCAGCTTTTAGAAATTTTGAGCTCTTATTTTTGCAAGTGACTTGAGATTAAATTGGATGACAACTAGTTTCTGTACATGAGGCTTTCAAACAAGTTCTGTTTCGTATAAACATAAAGGAAAATTTGTCTAAATTCTTTACAAATGAAATCTACACGACCTTGAGGATAAAAGACGAATGCTTGTAGCTCATGTGTGGAAACCCTTGCAAATAGCATTATTTCACTAATGTTGCTCTTTGTGATTTAAAATTAGTAACACATTAATTCCTTTACAATTCTAGTTGGTCTATAATCTACATTTGCTAAATCCTAATCATGCCCAATTGCATAGGTCTCCAAACAATAAATTGATAATGTCTTATTGAACTTCTAGTTCTCCTCCCAATTTAGTCATCGAGGCAATACCAATTTAGTTTCATGTAAAGTTGATTTCAACATCTCTTAGGATTGCACTAATTTTTTTTCAAAATACCTCTTTAGTAAGGTTCAAAGTAGTTGATGCTCTCAAAACCTTCAAAGTAGTTGATGCTCTCAAAACATTCCATAATACAACTAATCATCACACAAGAAAGTTGGTAATCGATTCTTTTTTCAATTATAATTGTCATCATGTCTAGGATTGGAAAGACTCTGATAATGTAGTTCTTAGAGAGACCATTGGTTGTTCCACAAACTTTAGCAACAACCTTTGAATAAGCCTCAACATTTTAACTATTTCATTTATAGATCCAAAAGGGGCCAAACATAGATTTCATGGAGGAAACAATTTGATATTTTAGTAGGCTAAGTCATTTTGTAGTTGTTGAATAAGGACAATAACCAGCTACTAGTTTTGGCTAGTGCCAATGCAGTTCATAATTAAAAAATTTTCATTCTCTTACTTTTTCTTCAAATCAGAGCAGCCTTTTTTTGTTTTGAAGACCTTAACAAAAAGTTTATTTTAGTCTAAATTTTTGGTAACAATTTTCATCACAATGAAAGACGTGCATGTTTATAATTATTGATTCGACAATATTCAACATTGATTTTGTTGATGAACTCCTTTTGGGACTTGAAATCTATTTATAAAGATATGACTCTAGGACTTGATCGGTTCACTCCTTATTTCTTTCTTGCTCATTGAAATCATGTTGGTCTTTAGTAAAAGTGGCAGTCTCTTATGGTTCAATTTTTCTCTTGTTTTCCCATGGCCTTATCAAGCTCATCCCCAAAGTGGATGCTTTAGCTCTATAGTTGATTACAAACCTCTTACCATGCTCAACATCACTTATAAAATTGTTGCCAAAGGCATTGCATGAAGACTCGCCCCCTTGCTTTATGTTCACGTTTCCAAGTGTCACGTCCATGTTCGGTTTAGAGAATTCAGAATAATCCTTGACGTGGATATTCGGCAATGTAGTGTATGAGTATATAACTTTGTGAGGGCCCAAACACTCCAATTAAGACATGTGGAGCAGTGCATGGTGATTGACGACGACTGTATGCATGTAGAGGAGTATCAAAAGCAATTCAACATGAATTTAGTAAAAGATCAAGGTTCTATAAGGAATGTTCCTAGGCTCTGGGAGTCTATATAAACCTACAAAAACTCACCCTAGTCCACTTTCAAATTTTGGTATTTGCTTGTCAAAATTATCTCCTCTCTTTTATTTAGTCATCGTGGCTCAAGGGTGAAGCTGATTGAGGTTTGATCTTTAATTTTTTATTTGGTTGGGTGGTTTGGCTCCACAACACTCCTTTTAGCATATGCAACATGATCTTAAGGATCTGCCCTTGGTGATCTTTATAGTGGTATTAGAGCTTGGGCTTGCACTGATCATAAGGTGGCGATGCTTTTTGTTTTTGTTTTTTCTTTTTGATAGTAGCTCCTTGCTTTTTTCTCTTGGTGGTGGAATTGACGTCCAAGTGATCAATAATGGTTGAAAATACTACAAACAGTTTCAATGTTCACCTATGTTAAGATTTTCTACCAATTGAGTGTGGCACTCAATGAGATGAATAATTGAAATACTTTACGAGATTGATCAACAGATGGAAGTTTTGCTAAATCAAGTCAAAACTCTATTCTCACTTTGGGTTTTCAACTAGAACCATATTCGAGAGAGAAGAAAGAGAAGAATTTTGAGGTGGTGGATTACTAGTTTACAAAATGGAATAGTTATTTCAATCTACACAAGATTACTGAAGAAAAGAAGATAGAGAGCATGGTCCTGTTTTTCCGTGGTAAGGGTTGTAGCTACATGATCTGCAACCTAAAGTCGCTACATGGGAAAAATTCATGAAAACATTCAAAAAATTGTTTGTGGTTGTGGATGCTTCAGATCAAGGCAAGCTGATAACGAAAACAATTAGAGAAGTTTTTTTTTTTTTTCTTTTTGGATTTACAATTTTCTTTCAAAAATTTATATAGAGTATATGCAAAAGTTGTAACACCTCTTAATAATTTGCTAGAAGGCTGAGTTAACAAGAAGAAGAAGAGAGGGCAACCTAGTCCGCTTATTGAATGGAATGAAGAACCAAGCCAATGTTTTGAGAAGCTAAAAGTTATGGTTGTCTTAGCTCCTACCACATAGATCGCGGATCCATATTTATCTTACATCGTTAGAACCAACGCAAGTGATTCAATGATTGGAGCAGTTATTTTGCAGAATCATAGGCCGATAACATTTTTGAACAAACTCACTGGACTTTAGTTGCATTATACAACTCAAGAAAAAAGGGTTATTTATTGTCATTCATGCACTTAAAACTTGGAGGCATTATCTATTATGGAAGTTGGTAAAGATTGGAATGAATTGAGAATGGAACTAAGGTGGATTCACAAGGATCTTAGTTGTCTAAAAAAAGATAAAAAGAATGTAGAACAGTTGCTAATTCAAAATGAGCTACTGTTTTAAAATGGAAGACTTTGTGTATCAAAGAATGATGAAATAAAGAATAATTTTTGTTTTAATGCCATGATGTACACAATCCAAGTATACACATGACTTTAGACTTGGTCAGAAGAGAGTTTTATTGGCCAAAACATAAGCCATATGTCAAGTCTTATATGGTGAAGTGTAAAAACCATGTCAGCTAGCCAAAGCAGAACACATAAAGGCTAGAGAGTTATTATATCTCTAGATATCCCTCAGAGGAAATGGAAAGTATATCTATGGATTTTGTAGTTGGACTCCTTAAAACTCGATGACAAATTAATTTTATTACATCTCCAAGGAAAATACACTTGACAGCTTTTTCATTCAATTTCCTTCGTTTCTCATCAGGAATATGAGCATAAGCATCACAACCAAATACTCTCAAATGAGAAATATTAGGTTTCTTTCCAGTAAAAGCTTCATGAGGTGTTTTACCTTCCACAGATTTTGTAGGACACCGATTCAGGATGTGTGTAGCTGTGCTGCAAGCTTCTGCCCAAAAGGTGTTTGGCATACCCTTGCTTTTGAGCATTGCCATGGCCATCTCAATAATGGATCTATTCTTTCACTCTGCAACTCCATTTTGCTACGATGAATAAGGTATTGTAGTCGGCCTCTTGATCCCTTGATCTTTGCAAAAATCAATAAATTCTGTCGAAAAATACTCACCACCTCCATCAAATCTCAAGGTCTTGATGTAACTTCTTGTTTGCTTTTCAACTAATGCCTTGAATTCCTTGAACTTAGCAAAAGCGTCTGATTTCTTGCATATGAAATGAATCCAAATGCATCTGCTATAATCATCAATAAAGGTAATAAAGTAATAGCAGCCACTAAGAGATCTAGTTTGCATTGGTCCACATAGATCACTATGGACAAGATCTAGGATGCCACTGGCTCTCCTTGCTCCACTTTTGGGAAACCTTTCTCAGTGTTGTTTTTCCAAAATGCAACCTTCACAGATTTTTTCTTCAAAAGAAATATCAGACAATCCAATAACTAGAATACCTCTTTTCAGAATCTGTAAACTTTGAGCACTGATATGACCAAATTGTTGATGCCAAAGATCACTTCGACTATCAACAATGCTTACCATAGCTTGAGTAAAAGATCTTGCATTCAGTTTGTAGAGTCGATTTCCGTAGACTCTAGCTCCTGTAGCAATCACTTTGTAGTGATTCTTGATGTCCTTGATGAGACATTTGTCGCTATCAAACTCAACTTTGAGTTGTTGATCAGCCATCGTCCCAACTGATAGTAAATTGTTGGCTAAACCAGGAACATATTGCACATTGCTTATCCGCTTTATCATTTGGCTGGCTAGCTTCACTGGTACACTCCAAATCCTTTCACAGGTAGCAATTGGCCATCAGCTTGTCCAACTTCATCGCCATTGTGGATCTCCTTGAATTCCGAAAACCACTCCTTCCTCGAAGTCATGTGCTTGGACGCTCCACTGTCAATATACCAGGTATCCTTTGCTTCGTCACTTGTCATTAGCGCCGTAATGAACAAGTTTGAGCTTTCACCTATATCATCTTCAAATTGATCATCATTGATTTTGTCTTCATAATGGTCATCATCAAATTGATGTTGATTAGCATAATTGCTTGCCTGCCATTTGCCTTTTCTTTGTGCTATCTCCTTTTGTTTCTTGAAGCATTCACGCTCCCAATGGCCAGGTTTGTTGTAGTACCTGCAATTTTCAGGTTTATTTTGCCTAGAATAGCCACGTCCTTGACCTCGGCCTTGATTCCAATTGCTTCAATTCGGGCTATCATTGGCTTGCTCATGAAATTGTTGAAATGATCTTCGGCTTGAGTTTCCTCCTCTCGATTGTCCTCAACCACGACCAAATCTTCCGCCTCGTCCTCTAACTGCAAGAGCTTGATCATAGCCCCAATTCTTGCTGCTGATAAAGCTGTCATTCGTTCATTCTATTTTTGGTTTGGAAAAAAGTGTGAAGAAGAGTGATGTGTTGACAATTAATGAGAAAAGTAAAATACTTGCACAAGAAATATGTCAACTGACTAGTCCTTTTGATGTGAATCTTAGATTTGACCATAATTACCTTAGAATGGTTTGACCACTTGAATCATATATTATACTGAAATCAGTATCATCAAGCCTACAAAGCTCAAAAGCACCTCAAATGAAAAAATTCCAAGTACAAACACTCGAATATCTGAACTGCTGCATCTTCTTGTTTCGGCTTAGTCAGTACCTACTACCGAGTCTGGACATATTTGTGCAGGATCTTTGGTCTCAAAGGCTTTGGAAAATCTGCAATAGTATGCCCTTCTCCAGAACAATTTGAACACAAGGGAACATAGTCAATTGGTCGACACGGTTTCAAATTTTAGAGAATGGTGGCCTTGAGTGCCACAATTATAACAACTACATGTTACATGCTTTGGCGGCATATTCACAGGTGCGTAAATAGTCTCCTGATTTGGAGATACAATTTGCGTAGGCACATAACACTTGGGTGTGAATTTTGGCTTTAATTGTGTGCCTAGGTAGACTGTGCTCCTTGGATGAAGTGACAAATGTCTTCAGCTTCTGCTTCATAAATATACAAGATGTCTCTTGAAGAACTTTCAACATAAGATACATGTATTATTACCTTACATTCATTATTAGAGTGGCGTAGGGTTTCACATTTAGTACACATGTGTTGGGATTAGAAGATGGAGCTTTCTGTCGTTTATCTAATACTTTTGATATCTTGTATGAACAGATTGAAGAAGTAAAATGTTATGTCCATGACCAACACATAGGATTCAATATACTCCTAGTCTTGGATACATGGTACTCCAGTGAAACAAGTTGTTATTTATGCCACGTCATACTGGACGTTATTCGAAAATTACTAATATTCTTGTGAGGCCCAGAACACACTAAATGGAGTTAGTACAAGGTTTGGGACGATGTGCACAGGTGGTTCTAGGCTCTATATAAGGAGGCCAAACTCACCCTACTACCTCACCTTATGGTTGATTCATTGCTAGGCTCTCACTCTACTTTCATGCTTCTCATTCCTTGGCTTAGGGGTGAAGCTTCTAAAATTTGATTGGTTGCTTCTACTTGGTTGGGTGGTTTCTCCATATTGTGTTTTCCATTGTGTTTGTCTTCCATTCAAGTAATTTCATATTTTGACCGTTTGATAGTTTTTGTTAATATTGGCGGAGTAATGCCAAACCAGTCAATAAAAAAAAAATAGTCCAATTTTATTGGAAGATTGTAATTGATAGAAACTGATCAAAAGTAAAAAACTGATTTCATTTTCAGTTAAATTCTATGGTGAATTATATGCAAAAGATCAGACTAGTACTGTTTTTTATACTAGTGGATGAATTTTGTATATCAGTGATTCAACCCAGGTATAGGATAGAAGTGAAATTGTTTCAGACTTTTTCCTACAAGTAAATTCACTTTTTACATTTACTAATGTTCTTATATCTTTGCTGTACTTAAGCTGAAACAAATTTTCAGGGGACTGAAAATTCTAAGGGGGGAAGAAGAGTGGACATTAGAGGTAGTAAGTGTGACATCAGAGGTAGTAAGTGTGATCGGGAAATGTATTTTGCAATTAGGATTTTGGTAATCCTTGGGAATAATTGCTTAATACCGGATACTAATTTCCTAGATTGAATTCATTTAGTTGAATTTATAACTGATATCTTTGTGGCCATTGAGTTATCCGCAATTTTGGATGTCAATTGTGATGTTAGAAGTGGAATCAGATACATGGATTGCATTGGATCTGTTGATTGATAGAAGCTTGTCCCTAGAGTTAATGTTGGATCCATGGGGGTTCGAAGCTTATTATTAACTTGGAAGGATCAGAATGTAATGTTGAACCGTGTTAATTCTTTTGTTTAAATCACATGATCAAATATATATCTGTGGTATCCATCTGATAGGCATACCAATCATCTAAATAAATGGATTCTCTAGTTTTTGGAAATAGGAGATAATAGCATGTATGGACTATATGATTGCTAGATGATCAGTGGATCTCTAGAATATCAGATAAGGTGGTTAAGGGTTTTTTGGAAGGAAGATCTAGTGGTATGGAACATCAGTAATTTTGGAAAGGGAATTCTAGGACTGTAAAGATTTGATTATCAATGGAGTATTTTAGTACCTAGTCATGATAGGGGAAAAAGAAAAAACCATTGATAAAATGTGAGGTATTTTAAAAAAATTTGAGGTTTAATCTAGATCCCAATGTGGTATCTCACTATTTACAAAATCAAAGGCCCTCAAATCTATTTCTCGCTTTCTTATTTAATCCTTTATTTCTTAGTAATTTCTCGAATATAAGACATCAGACTGGTTTATATGATTCTTTCCAGCATGAAGTTATTCTTTAGAAAGACTATTATGTCATATAAAATACTACTTGTGTGAATAGGCTTGGAATTTGGATAAATTCTAAGGTCAAAGTGTTTCAATTTCTTAAACCTAAGATATCTCTGTTGCATAAATGGATTTCAGTGGAATGATATATGTTATCACTCGAATTGGAAATATTTGAGAGAAAAGTACTGTTTATAATTGAGTGAATCCTTTTGTGGAATGCACTTATTACTGACTTTTCATGGATTTGAATATTTTCATATGTCATCTTTCCAATTAACTTTTATAAAAATTGATAATTTTTGGAGGGGTGAAGTGATGGGATAAAATTCTACTTGAGGATCTGTTGGTTGCATAGTTTTCGAAAGAGAACTAGCTGTGGTATAGAAATGAGATCTTTTCTGAAAGTAATTTCAGATAGATTCAAAGTAAGATACCAAATTGGAACTTTTCGAATAAAAGAAATTCTCTAAGGATTGCGTGGACAATTTGGATCTAGAACAAGTTTGAAATTTGAATCATTATCTATTAAGTAGTACAATGAAGGTCAAAAGTTACTAACTCCATTTTGATTGAAATATAAGTAAGTTTGATCAAAATTAAATTTGGAATGTCTGTATTAAATCAACCTAATCTTAGTTTGAGTACTAGGGCCATGGAGGGGTTGATTGAGTGGAAGAAATTATGTTATTGGAGGAAATTGGATTGGAAAACTGCTAGGAGTGAATGTCATTCATCTCAGAGATTTTTCGGATATGTTATTTACTCATGAGAAATAAATTTTTTTTTGTAGCTAAGTTACAAGATTCTCAATGAGATACGAGAATAACATATGTGAGTTCTAAATGAATCTGCCAGATAAGAGTGTGTTTATGTACTAGGTCATAGTGAAATTATCTACATATGTGCACGATTAATCTTGTATCGATCTTCTGTGTATTCTTGATCACTAGGATTATTTGGTGCACTTAACCTAGTCGGTGAACATAAGCGTATGATCGAATGTTGTTGAGCCAAATACTTTGCAGAGTTAACGAATCTTTCTGTGGAAGATTTATTGGTTAACTTATAAATGATTTAGATGAGAAGCTACATGTGATGTCATACTAGTATAATTAAGATCTGCACCTAGACATTTGAGATTTCTAAATCATTGCAATTAACTGAGTAGTTGATTACTCTTGGATGAAGTTAATGGATAAAACAATCAACTTGGTGAAGATTCACGAAAAACTGGCTATTTTAAATTATAATCTCTTTCATTAAGTAGATGTTGATTTTCTACATTACCAACGGTGCTAATTGTGTTGTCATTCATAACTTAGTGATTCATAAAATATTCACATATTGTGCCAAGACCTCATTGTAGTAGATAATGCTTCTTGGTTTCCAAGGAGAGGCTCGAACCTAAGACCAAAGAAACTTTGGATGTCAAGCTAACCAACTAAGCCAACCCCGTTGGTTCATTGTAGTAGATAATGAAGGTGGCAAGGTGGTAATGATGGCAGTCGTAATAGAGGGTCCGAAGCTCATGCTGTGATGGAGGGCTTCAGAAAAGGCGACGACGACGGTATGGCAAAATTGAATGGGTTAGCCGATGCCATGTCCCGAGGTGTCGATGCAGTGCCTCATCACTCAAAAGGGCTTCCAATGGAGATGATTTGAGAGCCGAGTTTGAGAGCACGAGAATTACTAATGCTAAGCTAAATTGCATATTTTGTAAACCCCATGGTAATTCCCAAAAGATGGAAACCATGTGGGAGCTAATAATTTGGGCCCTCTCAAACTTGAAATGTATGTTTAAGGAAGAGGCCTCCTAATACTGTGCAGTTAAGAGGTGGAACTCAAAATGTTATAAAATGTGATTCACCCACTCGTGAGTATTTAGAGGAGCTTCCTCCATGAGTTTCACAAGCATATGATTTATAGCGAGATGTTGCTTTGTTAAGATCTCACTATTTGCATTTCCTTTTATGCTCCATCTTCATGCATTCAGTTTGAGTACTTCTGTATGAATGTGTTGCTTCTACCATCTTAGCCTAATTGTTTGTTGTGAAAAGTAGAATTGGGTGCTTACATTCCTAGACTTCTGACGTTAAAACCAGATGGAACTTCCATATGCATGAAAACCACTTACTACAGCACAGCATACACATTCACAGGATCAAAGATGATCAAGAGAGCAACAATCATATAAAACATTTTCCAATAGAACGCAAAATAACTGAATTAGAGCAAGCCAAGTAATGGACAATGTTGCTGCGTGAAGCTTCAGCAGACATGATGGTACAGCAAAAAATTTCAGGCATGGCAGTGCATCACGCTAACAGACAGCAACATTAAGACTTGTAAGATTTGGATGCTCTCTAGTTGCATGAGTGAAGGGTTAAGGAGCAATTTACTGCCATACTGCAATGATAGCTTTGATGAAAGGTCACTGATTTCCAGCCAGGCATTGAAATAAGTCTTGGACAGATTAAATAGAGCCTGATCTTTAAAGATCCCAAGGGAAACCACATAGATTTTGTGCCAAAATCGACTGGAGCATCTTCGGAGGTTTTGATCAACCTTTTAGGCCTCCTAAAATGGCATTGGATGCAATTGATGTATTAGTTTCTACTTTTCTCCAACATATGTCAAAAGGGATGTGCTATGTTTCAAACTTTCGAGCAACAGGCATCTAGAGCTTTACAACGTGGTCTATGTAATGGTTCAGACTGTCGTTGTTGCAAAAATCGCCTAGCCAGGGCAAAAGGGTCAAATCTAGTTTTTGTATGAGACTAGGCCTTTCTTACAATGACCCGTCTTTCACGTTTGTACTCGATTTCATCGCGCTGGTGCATTACAATAAGTGCTCGCCGCACCTGAAAGCACAAGCACGGGATCAATCATCAGCTTAGAAACCTCTCTTTGGGTTGAGATTGATCTTTCAAACAGAAAATGCCTAACTGATGCAAATACTTGAACGCACCGTTGATTCATTCATGCCCATCCTAACAAGCTCATCAATCAATCGTCTTTCTGACATGAAGCTTCCAATGCCCATACGCCTTTTAACTTGAGTCTCCACTTGCTGGATATTAGAGAGCAAAAGCAAATCGTTGATTTGTCACACTTAGACACGACACACAAACAGCTTGCATTGGAGAAGCATGCGGTTAAAACTTCAAACAGAACAGTTAGAAAAGAAGTGGTAAAGATATCATGAACAGTTTGATGATCACAGGATTGAGTAAGGAGACAGTCTGAAGTAGAGCTTTTCATATTTGGGTTGAGACCTTAAGCACAATTAAAACCTCTGAGCTAACGGTAAAGACTGTACCGTACCTGGATTTCTGTTCGCATTTCTGGTGTGATGGTAAGATTTTCAGTGATACCAGACCGGGCTGCATCAAGGGTGGAAACATGAAACAGTCTAAGAGCTTCCGTCACGTGCTCCTCCGTTGCTGATTGAGATCTGCAAAACATCACTTGTATAATCGATTAATACTATGGTCCTACTAAGCTAGAAAGTCTTCATGAGCATCAGCTTACATATCCTGCCTCGTCTGAGTACCTTGTTAGCAACTCATTCACAGCTCTAAGTTACCATTCTTTTGCAAGAGTATACGTGCAATTTGATTACTTACAGCTGCATCCTCGCAATCGCTTCACTGATACGGACTATAGCTTCAAGCTGTCTGACTGTAATTGGAATTGGAGTGGATTCCCCAGTCTCATTGCTTTGTTGTCGCATTTGCTGGGAAGTAGTAATATCTCAGCATAAAATGTGAACATGTTTCAATTCGACATGGGTAAAGTTCTAATAAGTTTGCAAAATAAAAGAGAAGACTCGGAAAGCACCAACCTGCCGGATTCTAACATAGTTATTTTGCAGCAATGTAGCAGCAGAGTCGGACAATCTGGGACTGCAGCGACTCCGTGAAAACTCGATGTACCTAAAAATTTAAGCCCACGTCATGTCTTTTGAGCTGCTTGAACAGAAATATGCATCCTTCAGCACATATACCAAGCTATTACAGTAGCTCAACTAGATGTTGCGTTTAAGTTTAGATAGCTATCTATACTCGCTAGTTTAGTCTTTTGAAGTTTTATCCTTTTCATGGCAGCATCTAGTCGCACCACAGCACAGCATCTAGTCGCACCACAGCACATTGGATTTACAGGCAGACACTTTAAGATTTCTGACAGGCCTTAGCATCCTTTTCAATACCGCTTTGTCTCTATTATGTGTTCTAAACTCGTGAAGTGCGTTTCACCTTCTAAGCCAATTGTCTTGGTCTTTGTTCTCTGAGTCCTTACTCACTGCCCCTGCTGTGGCATGGACCGTCACCACATGCCGAGCAATTTGCTGCAACCAAAACTCAGTTTGTCATCAAAGTAGAAACAAACTTCAAAAATCTTAGAATTCAGAAATAATCTGAAAAACATCACCTGGTCTTTTCTTGAGACACGAGACATACCATATCTCGTTGATGGTTCCTAGCATCTTTCACGATGAAAATGAGGTCGAAGCGAGACAAGATTGTTGTCTGTAGATCAATATTCTCTTGGGCTGTCTGGAAATAAATGAGTTTTCAGAGTAGATTAGATGAGAGATGACACGCAACAAGGCAACACACTCACATTGCATTGAATACCTGTCATAGAAAACGTTTTTGAATTTTAAACTGCTTTCTCCAGACATATTTGAGACAAAACTGAAAACAAAACCTTGAGGTCATCATAGCGACCCGAGGGAGGATTAGCTGCAGCTAGCACTGATGTACGAGAATTGAGTACTGTCGTTATCCCAGCCTTTGCAATAGATATTGTCTGTTGCTCCATGGCTTCATGAATAGCCACCCTGCAAAACATAAAGATAGCTAGAGGACTGAGTACCACAATTTTTTTCTATTTATCGTAGGTTCATTACATATAGTTCATGGCTGAAAATCATGATGCACTGCCACCCCGCAAAACAAAAAATACTAAGGACTAAGTACCACCTTTTTATGTAAATGTACTACCTTCTAATGTGAATTAAGTACATATAGCTTGGGGCTGACACTCAAGATGCGTCTAGGTTTCTGAACAGGTGCTGTCATTCATGCCAATGTTTTGACACGTTCATCTTTCTTGCAGCATGATTTCAGAACACCCTTGCATGAACTTTCTACAATGATCGAAATGGGGTTCACTCATTCTTTCCTGAAAGCTTTTGCATTTGAATGCTTTCCAATGTCCGGCTCTCCCTTGCAAAAATCCCAAAGCAGCCCATGGTTTATACAGATCTCTGACTGATTTTCCAGCATCAAACTCGAAGGAGCGATAACCTTAACTGACTGAGGTGATTACTAGTTTTTGACAGAACAAGAAGATATTTTTCTCAGTCCTACTCTTTCCTTCAACATTGCATGCAAAGTTATTTCTGCAGAGGCCATGGAATCCTGACTTCAGCTTACTCAAAACTCATAAACTTCAACTCTCTAAGGTACCTCCAAGGGTCAAACTAGAACGTAGTAGCGCTTTGTGTGCTCATCTACTAGAACTGGCTTCACTGGTAACCTCAATCAAAGGGGAGAACTCTCAGATCACAGCATATTTAAAGGAGCATATTAGGGCCCAAATAAAAGTGTCTCTCTTAAGCAAAAAAAATTCACCCTTTCCATTAAGCCTTTGCAAGAGCTACTAAATCTGAAGCGACCAGGAGGTATCCTCTAAAATTCCAAATGAATTCTACAGGCGTATTTGAAGATAGGTGGAGCCTCTCGGCTAGTTCTAGATCGAAGCATTCTAGGGATTTTGAGATTGAGTCTTGGGTTTTATATGGAAGCCCTTTATGCAGTTCTGTTTATTATCACCAACGAAGCACATACACATCACAAATGTAGATAATAGGGAGGAAAGTGCAAGTATGCTGAATGGTCACTCAACTTTGTCATAAAATAAATTATCACTAAAAAAGCACATACACATCACAAATATACAAAACAGAGAGAAGAGTGCAAGTACGATCAATGGTCACTCAAGTATGTCATAAAATAAGATCATTGTGGTACACCACAAAGGTCTTGCTGGAAGATGATGGTATTTTGCTAAAGTATGGTATAATGCAAATGGTGTACTTGAACAAACAGAATTACCTTTGCAAGGCAAGGCCAATCAAAGGAGAGTAGTGATCTTCCAAAGAAATCTACTCTAACTATTCTGATCTCATGCTATATCGAGCTGTTTCCTAAGCTACGAGCTACACCCTATCCCTAGAAGTGTAAGTGGCCATCCATACAGCAATGAGGCCAGGTTGCCCATTTATAGTTGCTGGAAAACCCCAATTTAAGGCCAGGTCAACATGACACAAATACTGCCAAGTGCTATGTCATGCCAAATACAGGTCCAAGTGGCCGGAGCACAAGGTTAAGACAACCAGAGAGAAATCATCCAATCAGGAAAGTGCACTTAGTATAGAATAAGTAAGCTTCTTTGAAAAATATAGAACCACACCTATCTTCTGGTCGCATTTTATCAAACTCGTCAATGCAAACAACTCCTCCATCTGCGAGCACCATTGCACCTCCTTCGAGATAAAACTCCCGCTGCCAATACAACAAATTAGGCTCCACAAAGAAACCTCCATTGGCAAGAAACAACTATTTTGGATTGAAAATAAAATTGAACTTTCCCCACCAGAAATATTCAAGCTTGGTGGGGAAAATTCAATTTTATTTTCCTGATCACATCAAGAATTATCCCAATTCTTAAACCTGCTCAGAAGTCTATAAATTAGGCTAGCTCAGAATTTTTCACTGTAAGAGCAAGAACACTAAGACATTTATCCAATTAGCTTGACTGCACAACTGTAACAATTCCCTGAAAATGTGTCCTTTGAGGTGCAAATTCATGTATGATGTATCAATACCGTGCTTGGATCACGAATAACTGAAGCTGTTAGCCCAGCAGCAGAGGAACCTTTTCCTGATGTATACACGGCTATTGGAGCTGTTTTCTCCACAAACTTCAAAAACTGTTATACAAAGTTTGAGACACGATAAAATATGATATCTATCAAGTTCATAGTTAAAGTGAAAAACATCTTTCAAAGTCTCTTGTTTAGGTTATAGATTTTAATCGCACAAGTTAGCTTGAGTTGTTCTTGCTGATCATACATGTGCTCTGAGGATTTACTAAAACCATAACAACACAATCTAAAAAGCTCATCTAAACCTGTGACTTGGCTGTGGAAGGATCTCCAAGAAGTAACACATTTATGTCACCCCTAAGGCGTACGCCATCTGGTAGCTTCTGCATGAGCAGCACTCTTGATATCAGTGTTTACTCACAATTTTAAAACCACAGTATGTGCTGTATCAGATAACTTCATGTGCATCACTAGATGTAATTACAAACTCGATCCTGAGAGGTTGAGGACCATGAACTTAACACGTACAAAGTTGCATACCTTTCTTGCTCCACCAAAGAGAAGGCAACATACTGCCTTCTTGATATCATCATGTCCAAAAATAGAAGGAGCAATGAGCTTACATACTGCCTGATATGTGTCCGGCCTTCTAGCAAATTCCTTGAATTCTAGTTCCTGTTTTATGTGATATGTTACCAGAGCTAGAGACAACAAACTGTCTCAAAGAAAGTTGTAGCAGACATGTGATCTGATATTAAGCTTCAATCAAATGTTGAGTCGAGAGAGTGACACATAGAAAACTTTGAACTGATTCAGATGACTCTTTTGAGGCTGTAACTTTTTAAGGACATTCACATGGCAATACAACTTGGTTGGTGCCATGGAGTAAACTGGACTACAACAGATAACGTTCCCACGAGACCGCTGATAAAGCAATACGTTCCACATGAGAGAAGAGAAACGCACCTCATCACTAGTGAATGAAGTAAGACCTCGGGAGTTACTTTCACTTGCTTCCTCCATACCTACAACCCTTAAATAGGGCTGCCTAATGGCCACCGCTCCCTTCTGCCTGTGAGTCAAGCAGAAGAATATCAACACAGTTCAGAGATGATATCAGAAGTCAAAAAATGTGAAAAATGGTTAAAAAACCAGAAATTTATGAATCTAAGTGATTATATTGATGTTATGTGGGACAAAACTTACGAACTGATACAGGATCCTTTTTGTGTTCCTAAGTCGAAACCTAAGTTAAAGATGCTCTTAGGAACAAAAATAAGAACGAAACTTAGGAACAAGAACTAGAACTTAGGAACATGAACTTAGGTGTAGGAACGTGAACTTAGGAACATGAACCTAAGAACAGGAACTTAGGAACTGGAACGGGAGCAGAAGTCCTAGAAACTTAGGTTCAATAGGAACAGGAACATACTAAAAACCCTTTAATTTTTATGCATGGACTCAAGAACTTAGGGTTCAATAGGAACAACTATAGGAACTCACACTTCTTTTACACATGAACTTGGAAGCGAGGAGCTTTTAGAAATGGGAACAAGAATAGAAACTTAGGAACAAGCTCTCAAACCTTCATAAGTCATAGTACAGAGTTATAAAAAGCTTTTTTTTACCCCTCTGGTACGGAACCGTTCCATTCCCAGACAATAACGGTTCTGTTTCAATTTGAGGAACGGAAATTGGAACGGCCAGTCCTCAGGAACAGTACCGTACCAGTTCCTATTAAAAAATGTTAGGAACAGGTATCAATGCTATGAAGTTAAGTGGTTACGACTGCCTAAACTGAAAATGAGAAAGATTTCTACTTTGATTTTAAATAGTAAGTTTCAAATGTCGCTTCATCATTTAAAGATAACTAACTACTTAAGAACCCTTGGTTTAAACCAAGAGGTCAGTAAGAAGCAAACAGCACTGAACAAGTTCCAAACTAAATTGAGAGCTTTAGCCTGAAAGATATGATGGCACGACAGTGGAATTCTGCAAGATGGATAAGCATGGTGGACAACAAGGCCAGTGAACTTACGGGCCATTTCCAGCTTGAAATATACTGTAGATTCCTACTACAGTTACGCGTGTACCAGGAGATATCCTTTGTACAAGATGACGGTCAACTGCCAACAATAGATTGCGAGGCAACTCACCAGTTGGTACATCCTGGACAAACACATATTCTATATCTCATATCCATGACATTAAAAAAAATCCAAAGAGCTACACATCACAGAATCTAAATAAGGTCCATGTGAACTACCTCAGGATTCTCTTGTAGCTTCAATGTCTGCTGATCTACATACTTGCTTCTGTCAGGAGCAATAAGCCAAGGATCCAATGGACATTGTTCTTCTCCTGGCTGCACATCAACTGGGTGTTAGCAGCGACGATCTTCCTATCCAGATTTTCACAATTACAAACTTTGGGATTCTCTGGACAAACCTGAGGAACATGATCACAGCTGCGAGGCATCACGGCTCCACCAAGACCAGGCCGGCAAGCTACTACTTTTACATTCTTGCAGTTTTTGCAAACCAATGTCACAGATGTAGCCTTAGCCTTTGTTCGAGAAGCAGCAATTATAATGCCTGAAATTTTCACGAGCTTGGATATATAGTCCGCCTGCATTTGCAAGATTTTCATGTTTTAGAGCAAATTATCAAAACAGTCTGAAATGTGAACGTCAAAAATTTCTACTGAATTCAGCCTTCCTATGCAAGACAGGAAGCATGCCTTACCAAGAACTTTCCACAAACTAATATGCAAATAGGACATATTATGTCTGTATGCATATGTATATGCATGTGCGTGCGTGTAAACGAGCAATACTGAGATTGCCCAAAAAAAGGTCAAGGCAACTCAGGTTCTTAAATAAGTTTTGTGCAGCATTTTGAGAAAGACCGTTAAAAATCTTCAAGTGAAACAACAGCTTCCTCTGGAATAAAAAGTACATTGTTTTGAGACCTGATATGAAACTTAAGACTGAAAGTCTCAGACACTACAGCAAAGTATTTATGCAGAGCAACTTTTCAATACCAACCCATTCGAGACAGAAGGCTGCCAAGAACCACAGCCAACATGCAAACTGCTCCTAGATAAATAAGTCTGAGCCACATTCATGTGAGCATACCCCTAGGGCACGGATTGATGCTGGATGTTCTTTAGAAGTAAGTAAGATTTGCACTTCGCCAGGATCTGGCTCCTCCATTTCGCCTCCATCGCCAGCAACTTTAGATTTCAAGCCAACGAGCACTTCAGCTGCAGCACACTCAAACTGGGAGGCAGAAGAAAGGAAATAAACCAAAGTGTCTGTTTAGATCTGACGAAGATGAACAAATTGAATAACGACATTGAGTCTAGCATAGTAAGCATAAGCAGCCTTTTATCCTGAAATAAATCAACAAACCCATAAACAAAAGAATACTTCACTAGAGTATAAATCACCATCATTGTAATCCATTAGATAAAATGATGAGGAGTTAACGTTGTACATTCTTTGACAGCCATATTATGTTTACTTTTTAGATGCGTTCCCAGATTGCACTTCTCGATTTATGGGCATTGTATGACCTCATGCTGTCTATTCACTGTTTGAACACTCACTCCGAACTTTTGGAAATATCTTCTCAAATTTGCTCCCATTATTGATACACCTTGAACCAGATAATCCAGCTCCGAACATTCTGAAATGGCTGTAGACTCCAATTGTGCAATCTCTGGTGAAATTAAGATCACACTCCCTCAGATCTGTATCTGTCAAGTTATTTCAAAGAAGACTTATGAAAACTAAACACCTGGGCTGTAGATATATGGTGGGAGCTAGATTATTTAATAAGAAGCAGAATCCATTTCTCTACATAATCCATGTACTCATTAAGGTTGTTGTTAACAGTAAGCTAGTACGACAACTTAGTGGCGTTGAGAGCTACTCTAAAAGGCTGTGATCCTTGGTGGATGATGTCTTCTTGCGGGCTAGGTCCACAACTGTAGGATCAGCCAGGGACCGTCGATAATATTGTCCCTAAGTGATGACTAAATGCAATTGAAGAGATGCTAGATGTGAGCATCTTCAGGCGTCTATTGAAGGAATGCTAAATGTTTGCATCTCCGAGCGTCTGTAAATTCAGATTTCGGATGAAAATGAAGTAGCCTCTCACACGCCCTTTGAGCCACCAGAAGCTAAGACAATAAGACATTGTCCAAACCAAATACTCCAATAACGAAGAACCAACAAGAGGAACTGAACACCAAGCTAAGTTCAGATTTCGGATGGAAAAAAATTGCCTCAGACACCCTTTGAGCCAGAAGCTAAACCTTTAGTGGGATACGTCGGGATAAAATGTTAACCCAAATGAGCTCGAGCAGGAGGAGCTGCCATTGTGTGAGATAATTTTACAACATGAACGACTCATGGTGATCTATGCTGATCCAAACTTACAAGATAGTGTGTGAACTCAAAGGTGTAAAGAATGTCCATACCAAGGGTAGATACTCTGCTGGGGCTTTTCGAATCTTTTCCGACAGCTCTCCGTCAAAGAAGTCAAGGTCTTCCATCGCCACTTGCAAATGATTTTGATTATGCAGCAGACTTTCCCTGTACAAACCCAACAAACGATACCATAATCACAAAATCCATTAGTCCTCGAGCAAAATCTCCACCCAACTATCCTCTTCTCTCCAGTTTCCAACTGCAAATAACCAAATAGCAACATAGGAGCGCAGGAAAGAGCAAGCCATGTTGATACCTGTAAGAAAAATCCCCTCGCAGCCCATTGTAGCTGCGAATGAACTCCTTGAATTTACGCTGGGAGGAGTGTTTTGTGATGGAGCCATGGTCTGGATCACCCTGCGGAAAGTTGGCTTGATCGCTGTAGAAAACCGCACCCTCATCCCACCCTGACATGACGCCTTTCTTTCTCTGAATCTCAGATCAAGAACTGGGTTCTTTTGACTGGATCGCGTGGAGGATCAGAAGCTAAAACCAAACTCCAGAAGATCTGAAAAGAAAACATAAATTCTCGCGTGGGTGCGTGCTTTGATCGAGCAAAGGATCAATGCGATGGACGAGAGAGAGAGAGAGAGAGAGAGAGAGAGAGAGAAAATAGATGGTGGGTGCGGAAGAGCGGGAAATTTATCGCGGGAAACCACGTCAGCACTTTGTTTCTGACGTGGACTGTCTCTCTCAAAGGTTGCTCTTTCTGACGTGGACTCCGTCTCTCAAAGGTTGCTCTTTCTGGACCACGCACGGTCTCTCTCTCAACTGCTAATCGCTTAAGCTGTCTTGCTATATCTTCTTCTTCTATTAATAATTCGAGCATTTCTTGCAAACACGGAGATGGCGATCGTTGCTTCTTCTTCACCCTCCTCTGCTGTCGCGCTACCCATTTCTCTCGATCGACAATGCCGTCCCTGTCAGGCCACTGCGCCTTTCTCCTTCCATCATCCCAACACTGTTTTGCTGCTCTCTTTTTGGAGCACAACTGTGGCTTTGCAATGTAGTGTGCAAGGGTTTGCTGATACTGGATTTGGACCTTCCGTATTAGAATGGATCATTGGTGTAGAAAACCCACGAAGTTCAGATCTTAGGAAATTTTGGTAGAAAGACTAGGCTATCGTCCAGTCATTGAGGAAAGTCCTTAGATAGATAGTCAGTCTGCTAGAAAATTGTTGGAAGCATTGTTCAGGATGCAGATGTAACAAAAAAGCGTAGACTTCAAAAAGCTGGGGGTGCTGGAAAGAGGTTGATCAGATTACAATTCTGGTTCATATCCGAAGCTATGGATGCCGAGATTGATGCAACAGTTCGTGAAGTCTCAACAAAAGGTGTGCAGGCTTTGACTGCTAAGATTCTGGAACGTTATCAAAGCTGATATTGCAGAACAACACGACGATGTTGAAAGTGCTGATGTTGAAATGGAAGAAGACATAGAAGGAGAATCACAGGTCAGAGAAACAAGAGGAAAGAGGTTCGAAGACTAGATTCTATGCAGGAGTGAACAGTACTTATTTTATTAAAACTGAGATGGAGAGCATTTGTTAACTGAATAGGTAGCAATAACTATCTCAAAGCAAGTAATGGTGACCAAATGCTGAGGGAGGCCGAAGCCAAAATAGCGACCCTGCGTGAAGACTGGCAAAAGAGAAAGAAAAGCACCAAGCTGCATCTGTGGAGTGTGGCAAGGCTGTTGCATGACAAAATAGAAGTGCTTACCAGCTTCCACGCAGCCTTGAAAGAAAGAGGAAGGTCTGTAAACATCTGCGTATTTGCTGCTTTTGGAGGATGATGCCCTACGCATCTGTTATAGTGGAGGATAGCAAATGTAGATCCTGTTGAGGGATCTTATATGCATTTTTGTGTATTAAAAAAAGAATCAGGCTAAGCAATGTGCTAGCATATAGAAAAGGAACCTTGAGAACATGCCTGATGATGCTTCAGATTCTGGGGACTTCGATGGCAATTATCATCGATTTTGGAGTGACTGTTGCTGTACCCTCTGGCCTGTGATCAAAGGGTAGAAAGAGATATGTATATGAAACCACGTTGTCAAATAGCCTGGCTTTCCTCCTTGCATATGCAAAACCCATAAAAGGGAACCTGCTCTGAGTCTGGATAATCTCAAACAGGAACTCGTAATACAACAGCAGGATGAAGATGAATACAAAACCTTCATCTTTCTCAAAATTATAAAAGCTATTGTTCTGGAAATTTGTTAATATGTTCGGTCCTTGATGATGGTTTTTGTAACTGTGCTATCAGACATTTAGTGATGATTAAAATTGCAATATTGCAACGAATCTCATTGCAGAGAGTGGAGCTGTAAGTGAGCTTTGGAAGAGTGGAGGTCTAAACCTTATTCTTTGACAGTGCCATTGAAGACTGTAGGTCTTCGAGGCTCAGTGCCTCCAATCTGCCTTAAGGTAGAGCATTGATGCACTATCATACACTGCTGAGCAACATTGTTAGCTAGAATGTATTTCTAAAACCCATTTAGATGCACTGAATTTACCCTGATGCTGCAAATCACATTTTTCTCCTTATTGCTCCTAAGAATCTAATTTTCCCTATAGAGTCATTTACAATTTTGTCCTTCAAACTCTTCAAGCACTAAACGTATTATGGAAGGAGCCGGGCAGAGGCCATTTTGCCCGGTTCGGATTTCCAAAATTTTTTAGGCTCGGCCCCTCCCCGGGCAGAGGCCATTCTGCTCGGTAAAGATTTTCAGAATTTTTTTAGGAGAGCCTAAATTTTTTTGGAAATCCGAACCGGGCAGAATGGCATCTGCCCGACCCCTTCCATTGCGTAATGGATTTTTGGATCCTTTTTAAACCAATCCTTTGTTGCCACATGGCAGGTCAAGCAGAATCAGCACTAAAAAAATTTGAGACCAATCCAATGCTGCCACATGGCAGATGCAGTCAGAAGCTGCACTAATTTTTAAAATAAAAACAGGTGACTATTCTACTTTTTAATCTGTTCAGAAATGGGCAGAATAGTCACCAAAAATCCATTACATAAATATATTTTGAATGAGTTTGAATGTTATTCATGACAATAGCAAAATGGCTCAAGTTGTCATATGGCTTTCTCATACATAGTTCACAAAAAGAAACTCATTGTTCATGTGTGTTTGTCCTATGTCATCAATGTGAAATATGATGGCTTTAATATTGTACGTTCTTTTTTAGTGGACATGAACAAGCGTGATCTGTGATCGCAGGGTGGAAAGAAATATCTATATGATGCCACGTTGTCAAATAGCCTCGCTTTCTTCCTTGTATGTTCAAAACCATAAAAGCAAATTCGGAGTTTGGATAATCTCAAACCGGAACCCTTAACAGAACAACATAATGAAGATTTAAAACTTCAATAGATAATAACAAAGTTTGGTACAAGCAATATAAACTTCAATATCTTATGATACAACTTTCATCTTTTTGACCTTTAGTCTTGCCTATTCCTTTCTTCTATAATACATCTCAATTTTTTTTTTTTTCTAAATCATGTGGAGGTACTATAATTTCTCTAGAATTTATAATTCCATTTAAATGTCATTGTAATCACATAAGATTTGCAAGAGAAAACCAAATAAAAAAATTAAATGTATTATACAATCATATTCAAATAACAAATAAAGTGCAATTGTTGTCAATATCAATAACAATCTTTACCACCTTGTTATTGAGTTCACATCTACCATGATAATTTTTTTTGATGATTATTATCTCGTTGTTGTATTAGACAACACAATTAACCAAACAAAGTTGTCCTAAAAAAGAGCTTTTCAATCTAACACCTATTAGATGAAAGTGGAAACTTCCGTAGATCTATGAGATCAACAAAGGCTATAGGATAAGTATTTAGCTTGGCAATATGCACTGTGGTGGTTGTAAAAATAATAACAAGATGTGCATGCGGATGATTGATTCTCAAATTTTACATTCAAAAGTACCAGATGTTGCTATGTAAGTTAAATAGCATGAGAAGATAAATAGGACATAATGCACTTGTTAGATGATTCATATCCAAATTTTTTATATTGTTGTATATTTTGAATCTGAAACATATATATGTTTTTGATAAGTTTGTGTTTTATAATAACAAATTTGATATTAGTTTGTTTCAATGTTTGAAGTTGGAAGCAACAATTTACCTATAGATTTGGAGTTCGGACAAATGCATTTATGAGCTATATCTGTAAGTTAAATTATCGTAATGATTCATTTGTTTTTCTTTAACAATATAAATTGCAAGAGCTTACACTATCATAATCACTACCACAGAAGTAGTTAAAGGTTTTACAATCATAGAATTAAGATTGCAAACTGAGATTTAATTAAGAATTCTGTATGAAATGATTTTGTCAACAAATAGGTGATCTTCATTTGATGATAGTTTTTTACAATGGATTTAATATTTTGATCACAAAATATGTCTATCGTTTTGCAATTTTAAAATTGGCAAGAATCTAAGAATATTCACGATCAATATTCACAATAATCATGATCAGTATTTAGAATATTTCAATATTTATGATCAATATTCACGATTAGTATTCACAATAATCATGACCAGTGTTCACAACAATCATGAGTATTCTAAATAATCATGATCAATATTCACAATAATCATGGTCAGTATTCACGATCAATATTCACAATAATCACAATCAATATTCAAAATATTCGCTTTTCAATGGAACACGTTTTTTATACTCTACTAAAGAAAACACTATTATAAACAATAAAAATATATTGTCAAAGAAATTACCAAAATATATATTTACGCTTGTCCTATATCTTCATTCGAGCATGCGAGACACAATAAGAGAAGAAGAAACTGCACATTCTCACATATGTGATTGTTATAATCTACATGTTCACAATCAAGCATGCAATAGCCAAATAATTCGTTTTCTTTTTTCTCCTTCTATGCATGCAGACTATGCATGCCAATTTTTGGCCATTCGCCAAATGTCGTTTGCTATTTTCCATGCACACTTGATCAATTCCATGCTGGGTAGTTGGGCTAAAAAAGTTGAGTTTACTGTCATAGTTTGTTTTTTTACTTTTGACTTTATTTCAAACTCCATTGATCAACCTGAACACATTGTATTGCCTTTGCAAGGCAACGCCAGTAGTGGAAGGATGGTTACCTACGAGTCAAACAATAGCTCAAGTCAGAAAATAGCTCCTTCGGCTTTAGTCTTATCAAAGTTTGATTTAATAGCTCAAAGAAAATGGTCAGAGGAATTTCTCAAACCTAGGCAAGGAAACCTGTTGTGGCAAAGCACTACTTGAAGCATCAATTGGATGCATGTT
>MU836413.1:0-29368 GCA_029204225.1 Diphasiastrum complanatum | reverse complement strand
AGAGGCCTTATCGTGTTGGAATAGATCATTTTAGTATTCCCTATTTACCATCCTACCCACCTTCAACAACGCTCTGTCAAATCTTTGATGGATGGTGCAGCTGCACCTGAGAAACTGGAATCGCCCAGTCACAATACGTATTGGGTACCACCAAAATGAGGCAGGCATGAAATCCCTGTGAGCGTACGAGTTTGTTCGATCCTATGCCAGAATATTTGGAAGCTCCCCTATGTTGAAAAGCAGTGGCTTAGCACCCCCAATTGTTTTAGGCTTAGATTGAGACACAGTTACGCAGTCTAGGCAATTAGATGGATTGTGCAGGAGTGATGACAATTAGATGGATTGGTCAGCGTTTGAAATTAGATGATTGTGCAGCCTTTGAAATCCAAGAAATTGGGCTGATGACTGCCAAGGTTGCCTATGCACCATACTTTTGGGAAGCCTTTGCCATTGAGAAACGTGAAAACGAGAAATGAATACCACAAATGCCACCACCCATAGCAACAAGATGAAAGGGAGAGAATTCATACTAGAATGAAGTAAACAAGATTCTTAAAAATGTTAGAAAAGGCCAAATTTGTCCATTAAAAAAGTAAAATGGCTTCACTTGTAGGGAAAATATTTCCAACACGTTTTCCAAAATGTTTTTCCAAGGCATTATCCTTGTTAGGGAAACATGGAACATGGTTTCCTAGTACAAAAATTGTGAAACATGTTTACCTATCACTATGCTATTGGCTCATCCAAATTCAAGCTATCCCACAAATGCATAGAACATTGGGCCAATTCCAACAAACTTTGGAGTCCACAAGCAAACTCAACATTGGGACTTGGTAATTCAAATGAATTTATTGAGGATTAAACCAGTCTTAGGAAGTTTGTTTAGGTAGATTTCATCACCTAAAAAGCCATCAAGAAGCGGTTTGATGTGCTTGAGGGTTGTAGATAGTTAGTAGACTCTTAAAGGGTCATTTATTTATAGCCCTTTGGGCTAGAATAAATTTTATTACATCTTCGGGCCCCTTAAAACTTATCTTAATGAAAATGGCAACAAACTCCGTTCACATCAAAGTTTATGTTAGCATTCTAAAATAAAGAATATCATTAAATGACATCAATACATAACCTTTGGGTTATTTGTCTAATATAAATGTAGCCATTCAAGGTTGCATTCACACCTGCATTTATTTCCTTTGTGAAAAATCCTATATTGAACTTGACATTTGCACCCACATTTGTCAACTTAGCATATGTATTGAGGTTGACATTAACATCATTTAGTTCAAGGATTCACTTAACATTTATTGTCGTGCTCTATGTGTGTGTGTGTGTGTGTGTGAGAGAGAGAGAGAGAGAGAGAGAGAGAGAGAGAGAGAGAGAGAGAGAGAGAGAGAGAGAGAGAGATTGGATGCAATTACCTTCATTAATATCCACTAAGACCAAGGATCAAAGAATAACTAGCCAATCACCATAGTAATAAATGCTACAAAAGCATGATAACATAACAATAAAACTAAAATGAATTCGATAGAAAGATTATTTAAGTGTCTCTAAAAAAATTCAATAAAAGTCTTCATGTACCATGAACTTGTATGATAAAACTAACAAGTATGTTAAGATGCTCTTGGTTGAGAAAGCTCTGAAGGGGTGTTTTAGATCTCAATTCATGTGAACTAGTATGCATTCTTGAAATATCCTACTTTTATTTAATAATGTGCTTCTAATTGACTCCCAGGTTCCGTATGTTGATGTTTAGGGTATTTCACATTGAAGAGTCCATGACCATTTCAAAATATGAACTAAAAGCCCAGAAAGGGCCTTTCACATGGAATGACGTGAAAGGACAAGGGCTTTCAAATTGGGGGTAAGTGCAAATTTTGAAATGGCCATGTACTCTTCCTTGGTATCTTGAGTTATCCCAGGTTGGCACCTTTCAATGCAGCCTAGGGGAAACTCTCACCCCTTGTGAAATGGGGCAAGGCCTCTTGGAATTGCTCCATCAATGAAGCTAGAGTATTTGGGCCTTTTGGATTTACCCCCACTCCATTTGAAACCACCCTTACTCCATACAAGGTTATTATTCTAGAGAGTGCATGATGTAGATCAACTTCTGCCCAAATTCACATTCTCAAGTTGGAATTTTGGCCTCGATCCTAGAGCCTTTGATTAAGAGTTACAAAAACTATTTATTGCTCTATTTTTTTTCTCTCTCTTAAAAATCTAACCATGGATTAATAATTTTATAGAGAGTACAAACTTAGGAAAAGTCAACTTAGAGAATCAAAAGTTTATTGGCCTCCTTAAACAAAAGCAAGGGAGAGATGACAAAATCACCAATCCCAAATTCCCTACTATTTCTATCTAGCCAAATGATCCGAATGTTCCTCCCTTCCTTCCTCTAATGGTTCCTATCCCCAATCTAATTTCCTTGAGTTTACTCAGTCTTCCTTCATTTTCTCCACTTCCCTCCCTCTTTTATTCAAATCAATCTTTAGTGTCCTTCTTTCCATGCGAGAGCTTACATTTTGGACGGGTGGCAATGCCATCTCCCCTCTCGAGTCTCTTTGGTTTTCCAAAACTATTACCATCAATTCTAAGCCTCTTGCTATGATCAAGAAAAGTTTTTGCCTCAAACTTACCGGTAAAGGACTTATCACTTGGGACAATATTATGAACCTCACATAGTCCCTCAGTCTTTCCCAACTCAGGGCTGAACTTGGCCTTTCCCCTCGCGAGTCTAACTTCCTCTCTTTTGCCTTCTCTCATGGGGACCTTGGCCCTCTCACTTTTGCTCCGATATCTTACTGCGATAAGAAATGACTCTCCAAGGCTATAGACAAAACGGACAAAATTTCTTACTCCTACTTTGCTACCAAAGAACCCAACTTCACCTTCTCTTGGTTCAAATTTAGGTGGAATCTTTCTGACCCCCCTCATCTATGGAAGTCTAGATTTCGTCGCACCCTCAAACTCAGACCTAGGAAGTATAGACTTTTCTCACTTAGGATCCTCCAGCTTTCTCTTCCAGTTCGTGCTAGTTACAGGGGTAATGTGTGGCATGTTTTCTCTAAGTTTAAAACATCAGATGAGGATGTGACGCATTTGTTTTTCCATTGTTATGTTCCTTTATGGAAATCAGTGGCCAACCTTTTCATTGCACGATGTCATGTAAGATTCAGGAGGTTTAGTCATATGGATTTACTGCTAAATGACATTACTTTTTTCGATCATGTTATTAATACTTTCTGACAATGTCTTAGAGCTCTAACTTTTATTTTTTTTCCAACTTCTAAAGACAAATCTAGAGTCTTGAGCTTCAAATTTTGTGTAAATAAAAAATAAAATATTATGCCCAAGTCAAGTTTTCTTGTTAAGACATTTACCTCACTGTCTCATATGCCCAGTTTTTTGCTTGAAAAATTTGTGTAGCTCAGAAGTTCTAACACATGTTCACACATGACATTGAGATGTGGTCAAAGATGTTTTGAGGCAAAAAATCCTAGCTTGTCAAGCTTGGATTTTGGCACAATTTCTTTTCGAATTTTGTATCATAAATTAAATTTTTTGTTATGTTGGGGATCCTAGCTCGTCTTTGAGTTGGTGGCCTTGAGTGGTATTAGATGGGGCCCTCCACCACGAGCATTAAGCCTTGAGCACAAAGCTCCAACAAGCAGCCCCAAGCTCACTCTCAATGTTGTGACACCTAGAGAGCAGAAATCATTGGAGCCTCAATGGGGGGGCGGTCTCGAGGCCTGGCATTGAGGTCAAGGCTTGAGCTTGGAGGCCAAACTTCGAATTTGAGGGATACTCGTTACCTTTTGAATGAAGGGTATCATTTTTTGATACCATACAATTAAAATGAAACTATACAAAGATATAAATCTCTCAAATATGTTTGACAAGGGATGTCAAGTTTTTGGCTTTGACTGATTGAATCATTCATTCAACTTCAAATTTAGTGACATTTAGTGATTTTTTTTTACTTTTTCAAAAGGAGATATCTTGAAAGTCATTATAGTATGCAGATTTTCAATATCCCTTCATATGATGCTTTTCAAGAAAATTTGCTTTTTCAATATTATAATCAATACACTCAAACCTCAAAGATGAGGTTTATATGTATCAAATATCAAATTTGTTTATAGTTATTTTTTAAGATTTTCGCTTGTAGTTGCATTGCATAGGCATAATTTTATGTACAATTTTTACGTTGTCCATTTCAAATTAGTCAAGCCAAAAAGCTCAAGGTCGAGGCTCATGCATTGGGCCTTTTGTGGACACTATAATAACTCTATCCAACTCAACTAATTGAGGACAAATTTTGGCATTCTTTCAATGTTGGAACATAAGTCAATAATCCCAAGCTTGACTCTGAAATTGACATGCATGATTTATTATAGGGTAAAGTCCTTGCAAGAGCGTTCTTGGGGTTTTACATGGTTTGAGAATAGGGTGTGGCAAGGGATTGAATGCCTTGTATAGTCCCCTCTTGGGGACTTTGTGCAGCATAAACACTTAGGTTTAATATTGGTTATGTATTTTTATTTTCCCCTTGTTAACAAAATAAAAATAATGAGTAATGTGAATCCCATCATCTTTTTGGACGTAATGCCGTTCTTTCAAAATGCAATCTTTTTATGTAGAGTAGAGCCCTTCAAAATTGGTTTCACTAAGGGGATCTTGATCGAGGGTGGGAGGCTCGACTACAAAGTAAGGCCCTAGGCTTGGGCCTTCCCTTGAGTAAATGCCCAAGTGTGAGTTATTTTGTTACACTTACTTTTTATGAGAATTTATAGAAAATTGAACCTTTTGGTGAAATTTTCACATGGAACCTCAATGACTAATATCTCGCATAATGTCATTGGATGTCCACATGATAACTATGGCACAAGGTTTAGTGCTAGGTGTCATTGCTTTATTATATTTTCATCTGAAAATTTTGGTCTAAGATTTTTGTGTTTGAAAATTGCATGTAAAAAAAAATATAAAAAAAATGAGCACTTTGCACTAGGTGGAGCGAACAATACAAGCCAAGATTGAAGTGTAGGCAAAATGTAGAATTATAAATTCTTATAATCATTTAATATAAAGTATCATGTAAAAGGTATGACTTTGAAAAAGCTATACCATAAATCTTTGGAAAAATCACGTTGTAAATGAAGCCACTCTTCTAAATCAATGATGGTGTCACATGCAAACAAGCTTTAGTGTTGGCCCCCCATTGCACTTAGCTCTCATCATGACATTAACATAGTTTGCACCATGAATTTTTCGACCTTTTCGTATCCTCTTACATAAGTCGAGGACACTTCATTTTCCTAATCTTTAGATTGCCATTTTCTAATGTTGCAATCTTTTAGCTTGACATCTAAAGTTTCTTTGGTCCTAGGTTCAAGACCACCTTGGAAACCAAGATGCATTGTTGCAATATTTTCTCCTTGCCAGCGTGAATTATGCTAGAGCACAAAGGAAAAACTTTTAGTATGCGGACATAAAAGTAGTGGCCCTAGAAAGGTGGAGATACAAGGTATTAGTGTTTTGCGTCTCATGGGAGTTAAGAGTTGCCACACTATGGGGCTTGCCCCATGAGACTTCACTTCTTGTAGGGGTAAGTCCTCTTGTTCATGAGAATAGAGAACGTCCATAATTTTTTCAATATCAAGTACTACACCATTATACTCAATTAGGGCCTTAGTGGCTCTTAGGTATGAAAACACTCGAAGTTTAAGAGTTTAGAAAATGCTACCTTTATATTCGGTGCAAAAACTATCACTTGAACTTGAATGCTATTCGAAACTAATAATTAGGGGGAGTCTGTCTGCCATGAGAGAGGTGGGCTCCAATGCATCCAAGGGCGATGAGGGTGGGAAGCATCCTGGTGAGATGATGTCATCCCACTTTTTCCCCTTGGATCATCTCTTCCCCACCTCTCTCATGTAAGACACGGTAAGGAATACGCTCCCCCAATAATTCATAGCGTGAGGATGAGAAGGCACAGCCTTTAAATGCTAGGACATTTTCTCACTTAACATGACCTTTAGACGGGCACTAGCATTTAAAGGCTATGCTAGTGAAAGGCTAGTTTTCATGTGGGTACTAAAATATGGCCTTTAAATTCCAATGAGGCAATTGGGTGTACACGTACACTCCAGTCCTTTGACAGAAGAAAAAGTGCAACTCTTATATTATGTCCACTATTATACCCCTGCCATGTTGCAGAACAGTTCCTTCAGCCTTGAAAATGATGTGCTGAACAAGCCTGAACAAGGATTCCTCATCAGACATCTTGTTCACAAATGCAATTACCTTAAAAAAATGCGACACGATTTATCTGTTGAATTGTCCCGCAGCACCGGATGATTCAATGCAGTTATTTGTTTCACTATATCAGAAATCAGAGCATTTCATATGCTACTGATTCTTTAATCCAACTCGTCCCCCGTCCCCATCTCTCTCCTCTGGCACTGTGTTAGTGATCGATAAGCAAGGTTGTGGACACCAGACAAAACAGCGCGTTTCTGCTCCTTTTGCCACTCGTCTTCACAATTAGGAGGTCACGGTTGAGAATTATCGCTTCTGGTAAACTGTTTGTTGTTGTATCACATTGCCTTGTTTGCTAACTGACTAAATGAATGAGAATGTGCTCACTTTTCGACCGTGATACTGTGGTGTAGCTGAAAGCTTTATGGGTTCGTCGTTAACCAGGCTAGTCAACTAGAATTAGGAGATTTTTTATAAGAGATTGGGCTTTGGCTACTGTTTCTTTCCTTGTACGGTGGCGTTCAGATCATTTTAGTGTTCGCTGGCGTTAGTCTGTCTACCAAGCTTCCCACCTACAACAACGCTTGTCTGATCGTTTTGCCAGAAATTCTGGAAGCTCTTGCCTAAATCCTCTACAAAAAACATCAGCTACGGATATAATGCAAAGCATTGGCTTAGGGAGCAGCTTAATTCCAATTGTCGTAGGGTTTGGTGGGGGGGGGGGGGGGGGGGGGTTTGTTGGTTTGTGTTAGATCCAGGCGCCCTTAGAACGCCACCTTTTTTTTTTTTTTATAAATTTTGGCTGCCCCGAGCACTACATGATACGGCGGCCAAAAAGATAATATCATAAGCAAACCCTAGCTCTGTCCAGTGGCTGATATAACTGAAAACTGGAGATGTACCTCATGTGCATGTGGGTGTCCGGGAAAGTGTCACTGGTGCTCGGCTGGTGCCTGAGAGAAATTGGTGCTGGTGTGCACCCGGGAAAGTGGAGCTGGCGTCTTGTAGATGCTTGTAAAATTGGTGTAGGTGCTCCGGGGAAATGCTTCTTGGTTTCCAAGGGGAGGCTCGAACCTGGGACCAAAGAAACTTTGGATGCCAAGCTAACCAGTTGAGGCAATCCCGTTGGGTATGCTCCGGGGAAATGGCACTAGTGCCCACCAAAAGGATTTTTTTTGGGCACCCATCTAGTTGGGTAGGACTCGGGCAGCGGCACCACATGTAGCTTTTCTAGTGGGCCGGGGCCAAATGGCTCACATGCATGGTTTCGTGCCTTTAAGTGCCAAGGCGGGGAAGGTCACCCCTCAAGGACAGGGCCTGAGGAAGGGACCTTCCGTGACATAATTTCTTTTATCACCTTGCCCTTCTGCCCTTGGGCGGTAGACAGCCTTCTTGGGTGGAACGCCCTTGAAGGGGAACCTTCCCCCCCATGGCACTTATAGGCACGAAACCATGCATGTGAGCCATTTGGCCCCGGCCCACTAGCAAAGCTACATGTGGTGCTGCTGCCCGGGCCCTACTTGATTAGATGGGGTTACTCAGGTGGAAGATTTGTGTTAAAAAAGGTAAAGTTTTTACGTGCACCTTCTGGCAATTGGAAAGTGCATTTAAAAAGATTGTGCCATAAATTTTTTTGTCCCATAGATTCTGCTATGGGAGGCATCACCATTTCCTTTTTTGAAAAGTAAAAAATGATATATCTATATCTATATATATATAATATATATCTCTAAGGAAGCGGGGGCTGGACACAGACGCGCGTCCAGATGCGGACGCCTCAGGGGTGCGTCCGCGTCCGGACGCGATCCCCCATTTTCAATTTTTTTTTTTTCAAAATAAAAATAAAAATACAGACCTTTGCCCTCGCTGTCCCACATCCCCAAAGCGAAATAAAAACAATTTATGACCCCTGCCCCCCCCCCTCTGGAATTAATTATCAGAGGGTGTCTGGCACCCACCTGCCCCCTCCTATTAAAAAATAGGAAAACGGTACCCAAAAAAATTTGCAACAAACCTAACCACTGCCCCCATGCCTCCCATGTCTGATATCTCTGTAGTCGGACACGAAAGAGCAACAATTTATATTTTTTTGAGTCTCCAAAACTCTGTCTTGTGCCCTCGCTATATCTCTCTCTCCCTGACGAATCTATATTATACTATTATATAAATACAGGTAAACGATGCGCTCCTTGGATGAACCTCAACAACTTACTAATTACTTATGCTGCACAATGCCATTCAACACAGGGAAGTTCAAGACCTACACAGTATCATCTCATCACCCTAAACCCTAAACCTATCTCATCACATAGGCCCTATGTGATGAGATAGGTTTAGGGTTTTGGGAGGTACAACGTCACATGGGCAACAAATCGGGGTAGGTACAATGTCACATGGGCACTGTGGGGGAGCAGACCACGGGCCCAATCGGAGACGTGGGGGAGCTACACATGGGGGCAGGTACAGTAGCACATGGGCACTGTGGGGGAGTAGGCCATGGAGGGATCATGAACAACCGCACATGGGGAAACAGGCTATGGTGTTAAATAGGCACTCACAAGGCCATTGTGAGAGGCATTGTGAGAGGCTTTTTTAGAGGCTGTGAGAGAGCCAGTGAGAGGCTGTGAGAGTCAGTTTGAGAAATAGGACGTGTGAGATGGTGGAGCACATACCACCGAAGTCCGAGGGCGAAGCTAGGAGGAAGCTCGAGGAAGATGTCCGAAGGCACAATGAAAGGCATCGAAAGCAAGAGGCAGCTGTAAATGACCAAGCAACTAATGAAAGAAAATGGTACCTGGACAACGCGTTGTGGCCCGACCTCCTCTATCGCTGTGCGGATGATGCCGTAAATGTGCTGGGCCGAATGCACTCTCCCTGCCTCGGAGGCGTCGATGCTACGCAGGAACATGGAACCGTAACAACTAGAAACAATCACGTTGATGAGTGGACGTTTACGACGATCAGTGCACCCATCAGCCATGATGGAACAACCGTATCTATCCCAAGCCTCCTGCAGTGCGGCTAGTCTCTCTCTGACGGATGCAACCCGCTCCTGGAGCAAAGGGCCGCGTAGTGCGTCGGCTGTGGGTGGTGTGTAGTCGGGCCCGCAAACTGCAACTTTCGAGATAGCCTCTCGAAAGATGCAGGATGATGCCATGATAAAGGGGAGGTTCAGGTCATAGAACATCTGTGCTATGGTCCTGGTGGCCTCTCTGTGTTGCCCCTCTCTGAAAGATCCCGGCATGGACATCTGTCTGGTGCCTCGGGATGTGGATGGCTGGGAGGATGTGGATGGACGATGCGGATCTGGAGGTGGTGGCATAGGTGTAGGTGCAGAAGTGGAGGATGTGGACGGACCGTGCAGATCTGACGGTGATGGTACAGGCGTAGGTGCAGCAGTGGAGGCTGTGGATCCATGGGGAGTACTGGCGGAGGGGGTACGGGTGGTTGTGGTGGTGGCGGTGGCGGTGGCGGGTGCGGATGCGACGGTGCGGGTGGGGGCAGTGGCGCTGGGTGTACCAGTGGCAAGGGCGGTGACAATGGGTGCACCACAGACACACACACACACACACACACTATAACCCAACCACATGCACACCATAGCTCTCCCTCACCCACCATAGCTCTCTCTCCCTCACTCACCATAGCTCGACCCCCTGACGCGGGGGTCGGATATATATATATATATATATATATTAGACATCAGGGTCCGGGCCGGACGCGGGCTTTTCGCGTCCGGCTCCCGGACGCGGGGTCAGACGTGTCCTTTTTAAATTTTTTTTTCTAGATGCGTCCCGGCCCTGGACACGTTTTTTAATAATTAAAAAAAAAAAAAAGCAAAAAGGCCGTGCGTGGGCAGCGGAACAGTCCGCAGAAAGAGAGAGTGAGAGAGGAGAGAAAGAGCGCGGGAGAGAGTTATGGTGAGTGAGAGAGAGAGAGAGAGACATGGTGAGTGGGGGTTTGAGAGATTTGTGTGAGTTTGTGTGTGTGATGATGTGTGTGTTTGAGTTGATTTGTGTGTGCATGTGTGTGTGGTGATTTGTGTGTGTGTGTGTGTGTGAGAGAGAGAGAGAGAGAGAGAGAGAGAGAGAGAGAGAGAGAGAGAGAGAGAGAGAGAGAGAGAGAATTTGTGTGAGAGAGAGAGGATTTGTGTGTGTGTGTGTATGAGACATGGTGTGTGTGTGAGTTTAGGGTTTAGGGTCTGCATGCTTGGGTTTAGGGTTTAGGAGGAGAGAGAGAGAGATATTAGATTTGTGTGCTTGTGTGTGTTTGTGTGTGTGTGTGTGTGAGAGAGAGAGAGAGAGAGAGAGAGAGAGAGAGAGAGAGAGAGAGAGAGAGAGATGGCCGCTCGTCCCATTTGGGATGAGGTGGAGTTGTTGCCCGACAAAAAGTGGGGTTGCCCTTTTTGTCGAGAGCAGTTCACAGGGAACGCCTCTCGGGTCCGAGCACATTTGGGGGGATTGCGAGTCCGACCCACAGGGGGACAATACGGGATTGGCGTTTGTATGGTCATCCCCTCTGCGGAGAGGGCTCGCATTCTCGAGTCATATGCTGAGCCCGGCGAGCCATCCACAGATGTGGCGGACTCCACTTTCACTGGTGCACCCACTGCCACCGTCGCCGTCGCCGCCGCCGCCTCTACCTCCGCACCCGCCATTGCCACCGCCACCCCCCACCCCCTCTGCCAGTACTCCCCATGGATCCATAGCCTCCACTGCTGCACCTACGCTTGTGCCACCACCTTCAGATCTGCACCGTCCGTTTGCATCCTCCCCTTCCACACTTACACCTATGCCACCACCTCCAGATCCGCATCGTCCATCCGCATCCTCCTAGCCATCCACATCCCGAGGCACCAGACAAATGTGCATGCCGAGATCTTTCAGAGAGGGGCAGCACAGAGAGGCCACCGGGACCATAGTACAGATGTTCTATGACCTGAACCTCCCCTTCATCATGGCCTCATCCCGCATATTTTGAGAGGCTATCTCGAAATTTGCAGTATGCGGGCCCGGGTACACACCACCCACAACCGATGCGCTTTGCGGCCCTTTGCTCCAGGTGCGGGTTGCATTCGTCAGAGAGAGACTAGCATCGTTGCAGGAGGCCTGGGATAGATACAACTGCTCGATCATGGCTGATGGATGGACTAATCGTCGTAGACGTCCACTCATCAACGTCATTGTTTCTAGCTGCTACGATTCCATGTTCTTTCGCAGCGTCAACGCCTCTGAGGCAGGGAGAGTGCACACGGCCGAGTACATCTACGACATCATCCGCGCAGCAATAGAGGAGGTTGGGCTACAGCGTGTTGTCCAGGTACAATTTTTTTCATTAGTTGCCTGATCATTTACTGCGCGATGTTGATACAAAGGTTTCATTAGTTTTCAATTGATTGCAATGTGTTTCTAAGCTGTGCATTAATCATATCAACTGTTCGCGATAGGTTGTGACGGACAATGCGTCCAACTGCCGTGATATGGGGGAGCTTCTTATGGCAGAGTACCCCTCCATTGTTTGGAGTCCATGTGCCGCACACTCACTGGACCTCCTCCTGCATTCCATCGGGCACCTTCCTTGGGTTAGTGAGATTCTCATGAGGGCACTTGCGGTTGTGGACTTTGTCACACGCAAGCGCCGCACCACCACCCTTTTCCGCATTCAGCAGGTAAGATGCTACTTATTTTTTGGCTCGTTAACAATTCTGTTGCACACGCCAATAATTCCAGGGTTTAGGGTTTAGGGATGTGTTGGGGTTCTCATGTGTGCCTCTTATTCCGGTTTTCAATGCAGGCTTGACTTGAAGTAGCCCGCTCGCACCCGCTTCACCTTCCAATTCATCATGCTTGAGCAGCTACACCGTCTCAAGGGTGATTTGCGGCGCATGGCTACTTCTGCAGAGTTCACAACCATGGACTTGTCTCAGACCCCGGAGGGCTTGGCCTTCCACGAGATCCTCTTCATGGAGCCCTTCTGGGTTGATATGCAGTAGCTCATGGACGTCATGTGCCCCATCCCGACCGGACAAAGTGTCCATGAAGCCTTGTTTGATGTCGAACTTCGGAAGGGCATACTGGTCCTGCCGTCCGTCCAGTCCTCGTCCCGTCTGCTCCCACGGGTTCCAATAGAGGTTGTCCGTTGGCCGAAACCGACGACACCTGAAACGGATCCCGTTTGGAGAAACGGGGACGTCGAACGGAGAGCTGCAAAACTAGTCCATTTCGCTGGACCTAATTGCGTTTCTGTCCCATTGAAGGGCCATTTTGACCGAATGACACCTGAATCGAGCCAGGCTGTTCGTATCGGGATCACGAATCCGTGGACTGTATTCTTGGGCCATTTTGTCAATTCCAAATGTTTTCTGGTCCCGTCCCTCGCGACGTGTCCTTGAAGCCCTGTTTAACGTCGAACTTCGGACGGACGTTGCAGGCCGACCGTCGGTCGTTTCCTCGGCCTGTTTGTTCCCACAGGTTCCTATTGAGGTTGTCCACTGGCCGAAACAGACGGCACCTAAAACGGATCCCGTTTGAAGAAATGGGGCCGTCGGACGGAAAGCTGCAAAACTAGTCCATTTCGATTGACTTAATTGCGTTTCTGTCCCGTTGAACGGCCATTTTGACCGAACTATACCCGAATCGAGCCAGACTTGGTCCCTTGGGTTCGTACCCGCTTCACGAACCTGTGGACTGTATTCCTGGACCATTAATACATTCTACGCAGGTTTAAGTGTATGCTACACAAGTGCTGCTTTGATGTTGAATCTGCACATACCTGTGGTGCAATGCCTACGACACAATGAGGACATGGGGTGGGATTGATGATGTTTATGGATGTGGTTATGATGATTATGGTTGTGGCTTGTTTTGATGGTTATGGTTGTGGGGTTGTGGGTTTAGGATGATTTGTCAGGGTTTAGGGTGTTATGTTAACTATGCCATTTGTTAGGGTTTAAGGTTTAGGGTGTTATGTTAAATGGTTGAACATGATGCATATGTTATGAGAGAGATGCAGATGTGTTGGTCTCTCTCTCTCTCTCTCTCTCTCTCTCTCTCTCTCTGTCTCTCTCTCTCTCTCTCTCTCATCTTGCACGGAGCAAACCATTTCTGACTAACCATTCAAATTTCACGGAGCTAACCATTTGTAAGCAACCACGATAAATTAGCCATGACACAAATAGACTGTAAAAAAATATATACATCTCATTTGATGCCACTGTACATGATGCTAAAATGTGTATCAGTATCTACAAGTCTGTGCTAAAAAAATCATCCCTCTGCGTGCCAGATGCATCTGCAGGGGTGTTAAATACAAAGTCTGGCTGGGAGTCTGGAGGCATCTGGGACTCCTCTAAGTCTGGGCCAACGCCTGCACTAGCAGAGGGGATGCGGGTGGCTGTGGCGGAGGCGGAGGTGGTGGCTGTGGCGAAGGCGGAGGCGGAGGCGGTGGCGGTGGCAGGTGCGGATGCAACGGTGGGGCTGGGGGTGGTGGCGCTGGGTGTACCAGTGGCAAGGTCGGTGGCAGTGGGTGCACCAATGGAAACAGAGTCCGCGACATCTGTGGACGGCTCACCGGGCTCAACAACTGGCTCAGAATATGCCTCGAGAATGCGAGCCCTCTCCGCAGCGGGGATGACCAAACAAATGCCGATCCCGTAGTGTCCCCCCGTGGGTCGGACTCGCAATCCCCCCAAATGTGCTCGAACCCGAGAGGCGTTCCCTGTGAATTGCTTTCGACAAAAAGGGCAACGCCACTTTTTGTCGGGCATCAACTCCACCTCATCCCAAATGGGACAAGCGGCCATATCTCTCTCTCTCTCTCTCTCTCTCTCTCTCTCTCTCTCTCTCTCTCTCTCTCTCCCTCTCAAGAGAATGTGTAGTAAGTCCTCGTCTTCCCTCCTCGTTGCCCATCCATCTTTTCACACCCAGATCCGCACTCTCTCTCTCTCTCTCTCTCTCTCTCTCTCTCTCTCTTTGAAGCTCTCCGGGCTAAATGCTGAGCAACTCGCTAGGCATGGTTGGAGCGGACAGGTGAGAGAGAGGGCAAAGCAGCTGGGTGTCCAGAGGGGCTTAAGCCCCCCACATAATGCCAAGTGCTCGGTTTTTCTTTCAAGGTACCTCCATAAGCAAAAAAAAAATGTGAGCTTTTTCACCACAATTCTCAAGTGGACAGCCAATAAAAAATTAACACCTAGAAGTGGACAGCCAATAAAAAATTAACACATAGCACATGAAAATTTCAATGGAACGTGCATGTGGACAGCCAATGACGAGCTGTCACATGGCACATGCGTACTCTGGCCAGAATGTCCATTTGCAATTCATCATTGGTTGTTCAATATGCACATTCTATCAAAAAAAAATCAACAAAAACAACATAAAGAAATAAAAAAAAAAAGTAAAACGAAATCCGCACCAAAAGCAAAAATGGTAAGAATGCCAAAAACAAAAAAAAACTTTGCGCGTGGCATTATGCCTCAAGCCTTCCCTCAATCCCTCCACCCTATCCAACGGTCAAGTCGTGGGGCTCCCACCACCCGCCCCTTGCAAGGGGGCCTGCCCCCTCCCACCTAAAGCCTATCATTTTTTTATTGGTAATGCCCTGCCGGGGCCATTATGGCCGACCTGCCTGGCCAAGGCTTCAGGGTTTCACGACACTCAATTGGAGTATTAGATTTTCCACTGTTGTTGATGAAATTTTGTTATCATGCTTGAATTTCATAGCTTTTGCTTTGAAAAAGTGTTTTTAAATTTGCAAAGTTTACTTAAAGTGAAAACCTTTAAAGTTCTCAGAAATTTCGTAACTAATCATTACTTAGACTTTGCAACTTGCAAAGTACAACATAATATAACATTCAGGACATGATACAACCTTCAGGCCTGTTAGAACTTCAAGCAATCATCAAAAATTTGTTTAATTTTGCATCTTTAAATAGTGCAGATGTAGAGGATTTTGTGAAAGGAAATTTTCCATAAGTCTTAAACAAGAGTTTGCTGATGTCTTTCTAAAGCAGTTACCTGAAGGTTTACCTCCTAGGGGTGTAAATCACTAGATAGAACTTCCCAACAATTTTTTGTATTGCTTTTTCCCTATAGGATGAGCCAGAAGGAAGATGATGTTATTAGAGCTAGTAAATTCCCTTTTGGGGGGGGGGGGGGGGGTTGGGTACTTTTAGTTAGTAATAAAGATGGGGGATTGCACCTTTATGTAGACTACAGGAAGCTTAAGAACATCCCTTACCTAGGATGGATGATCGAATGGGTTGTTTGAATGGTGCAAAGTATTTCACCAAGATAGACTGTAGGTCAAGTTACCATAAGATTAGGGTAAAGGACGAGGATGTGCTCCAATGCTAAAGGGTTGAAGTGTGAGTGTTTTTCAAAAAAAACTCAGGTATCTGGGCCATATTTGATTGAGGAATTGATATCGAGTATGATAAAGTACGTAAGATACGAGGGTGACCTAACCTGAAAACCATTTGGGAAGTGAAATCTTTTTTGGACTTCATAGGATACTTTCGTAGATTTAGTAAGGAGTGTGCCCCTTTTGACATTGCCCCTAACAAATCTGCTTAAGGGAATAAAGAAGATTGCTGAATGCAATTGTAAATGTACAAGGTCATGATCATGGTTATGACATTCATTAATTTATATCAGATCCAATAATCGTTGCACTTGCAGAATTTGAAATTTGCTGGCAAAAGCTTTAGGTGGCCTCATAAAATCAAAGAGTCACATTTAGACTCCTTAGAAATTAGTAGCTCTTATATCAAAAGCTTGTAAGTTGTTCTCACATGAGAGCTTTCTGGATAGATTGCAGAGTAAGCCATTCATTATGACAGCTGATTGTGCTAGTTTTTTGGTACCTGCAGATACATATATATGAAGAATCTTAAAAGCATCTAGTGAAGGTTCCTTGGCCACTTTCAAAGGTTCCCTGTGTTGCATCAGAGTGTGGTACAATGTTTTTTGACTTGGGGGAGTTTTTAAAGAAAATAGAAGATTGGCTCACAGGGGAAGACAAACAGCACTCAGTAAATGTGCATTTGGATCCAGTTCTGTTAGTACCAGGTATTGGAGGCTCTATATTAAATGCGGTAACTGATCAAGGAGGAAAGGAACATGTCTGGGTTCGGTTGTTTAATGCAAATGACGAATTTCAATCCAAGCTTTGGTCCTTATTTGACCCGTCAACAGGTTGGACTTATGATTTTCCTTACCCAGCTCTTCTATTGTGTGCATTGTCATGTGTGCCATATATTTTGTTGGCTACACTTACATATTTGGATTGTTAGTTACTTTATGTTCAAGGCTGTTATTATTTGTAGCAATTTTTATAGGTTCATTTTGTTTAATCATTGAGATAAAGAATCCTGTATCTGCTGCCATTTCTTAGTATGGGGGCATAACCAACTGCCAGTGTGACTCATGAACCTTAGTTTTCTAATTTGTACGAGTCGAAAGCTGTAACGCTTGATTAGATATTTAAATCATGCTGAGCTTATGCATCCAAGTATCAGGGGCATATACATGAATTGAAAAGTATCAAAGAAAGCATAATAAATAATTCATGTGATAATCGAGGTATTGTGGATTGTTTGTATCCAGGGACAACAAAATCTTTGTGTCCAGACATTACCATTGATGTACCTGATGATAGATATGGCCTGTACTGCTGCGACATATTGGATCCAGGATTAGTACTTCTCTCAATGCCTTCATCCATCTAGTCTTCAATTGAGAATCAGTGGTTTGCTTCTCTAAATTCATGTCATATTATGGTAGAGCTTGCATAATGCTGTAAAGTAGTCTGGTAATGCTATTGGATGCTTTGGATTGTGCAGTTAATACGTTTGAACGTGGTTTATTATTTTCATGATCTGATTCAAAAAATGCTTGAATGGGGGTATGAAGAAGGTTCCACGCTTTTTGGCTTTGGGTATGATTTCCGTCAAAGCAACAGGTAAATATGCTTGTTTTGCTTTGCTGTTAGTATGTCCAATGCCTATTTGGCTTTTGTAAACGTATCTCCTTCACTAGGTGTATCAATTTTCTTCATCAACCAAGGTTCTGATTGTTTGGTTGCTTTGTGAAAGTAAAGTTCTCAAAGCTTTGTACATTCATGCCCTTTGAGAATGTATACCAGTGTGTTCTATGTATGTGACAATAAACGTGGCCTTACGAGTGCTGACGAAGTGCATTTAGTAGCATCTCCATGTCTTTTTCTAATTTTTTCTATTTATCATTCACCTATTTCTCAGCTCAAGCTAATATTTTTTTGGGGATTTCATGTAGCTAGTAAAGAGTGGAAATGAAAATGCCTAGCTTTTGCCACGGTGACTTGATCTGTTTGTTAGCAACTGCTAGTTGGTGTTTAATTCCAGACATTTGCAGACTTTCAGATGCAATGGATGGGTTTAAGTTGAAGCTGGAAACTATCTATGAAAAATCGGACGGGAAGAAGGTGAACGTTATTTCGCATTCTATGGGTGGACTGGTAGTGAAATCCTTTATGGCTCTGCATGGAGAGGTAAAAGGGTTATGGAGATTCTCTTTCATGAATTTAGAAATCTCGTTTATGAATCTTGCTGTTATTTTTGCAGTGAACATCATTGTTCTTTTGCATCTCAGATTTTTGAGAAGTGCGTAAATAGCTGGATTGCTGTTGCAGCTCCATTTCAAGGTAAAAACATGCCACTCTTGAGTTTACTTGGGCATATAGGGAAGTTGACAAGGAGTTGGTTGGGTTTTATAATGAAAGCTCTTTACCTCTTTGTTCTCCTCTTTATTCCCTGCCTCCTCCTTGCCTTGAACAAAGTTAAGGCCTGGAAAAGGCTTATAATAAACCTTGCACCCATAACGCTCCTGATGAAATTTGTTTGAGTCGCAGATGTTAATGCTTTGTACTTTTACATCTAAATAGAAAATTAATGCAAAATTGATGAAATAGAATGTGATTATATTAATTTTTTTCTGGGGTTTGACCATAGGGTACTTGCGTTGAACGCTCACTTCGATTGACTTTGCAGGTGCACCAGGATATATTACTGATGCTCTTTTGACTGGAGTTCAATTTGTTAAAGGGTGGCAGCAAGACTTATTTATTGAAAAATGGACTACTCATCAATTGGTACCAAACTCTTGATTTTTTTCTAGTGTTGATTTTCTTGTTTTATAAAATCAGTACGCCTGAATATCAACATAGCATTGGCAGGTTCCTGTCTATCATTTACTATCCTGTGAAATGGAAAACAAGCATGTTCTCTAAATGTGGAACTTGCATAAAAGAAAGTGCACCTATCAATGAAGCAAAAGAATGTCTCAGAAATGAAATTGATAAATAATCAACTAACTTTTGAGAGGTTTTTGGAGAAACATAGAAAGTTGATTAGATTTCTGGAAACTGGAACAGCTCTTGATTTCTCATGTTAATTGCTTGAAAGGGCGATTGATAGATTATCGTGTAATAATTGGTACATGAATGTGAACAGTCACACTGTCCTGAACTGTCAATGATTTAGCTCAAAGTTTTGAAACATTTTAAAACAACCCCAATAGCTAATTACTAGATCTTATTTGTTGTTGCACTCGTTTGTTCTTGTGTGCCATTTCCATGAACTACCGTGCAAGCTCAAGGACTCCATTTTTATTACTAGTTGACACTCCACGCAACCATTAGCTCTTCATCCAACAACTATCTTATGAGCCCTGGACCTCCATCCCTGAGCTCAATCCCATGCCATAAGCATTTATGTTCCACACCATTAATGCTATCCTGAGGCACAGTTAGTTCGATGACATGCCCCAATTTGTTTGGAAGTGCTTTTCCAAGAATGATGTCTCTCTGTAGGGTTCTTGTTTAGGTGATCAACAATGGTTGAGGATAGTGCAAGTCTCGAGGGAACGGTTCCTATACCTACTTACAGATTTGCCAGTAGTTGAGTGTGGCACTCTATGAAATAAACAATCGGAACACTTTCCAGGACCAACAAATGGAAGCTTTGCTAAATCAAGTCAAGACTTGATCCTTGCCGAATTTGGAGTTTTAGTCTAAACCATATTCAGGGAAGAAGAAAGAGAAGAAGCTTGAGGTGGTAGATGATTGGTTGACCAAGTGGACCAGTTACTTTAGTCTACACGGAATTCTTGAAGAGAAAAAGATCGAGAGTGTTGTTTTGTTTTTTTCCATGGTAAGGCTTCGTCATGGTGGCGTGATTTGCAACCAAAACCTGCTACATGGGGAGAATGCATAAACTCCACACAGTGGAGACATACACACGATTTCGGATCAACACGAAATAGAGCATATAGAAGAGAAACAGAAGAGAAAAAGAAAATAGAGAGAATAGTTGTGCATGAAAGTCTGTCAACGAGCAGAACACAGTGATCGAGCTGAGCGTCAGGCCGCCAACTAGTGAGACACTGACCAACTCACTCAAAACTCAAAATCAGAAAATACAATTGCTCTCTTCTCCATCTCCTTGTTTCTCGTCGTCTTGATTGCTCGAATCTTTATGTTCTGTGATCTGTAGTCGCTTGCTTAGGGTCCTGAAAGCTTCCGCTAAAAGAAAACCCAACGAACTCGAAAAGAATCAGTTCGCGATAACGAACAATTCGCCACAACAATCAATCAAATAAAAATTCAAATCCTCTAGTGATCCTCAAGGAAATTCCACACAAAATCCATCAATCATTTCTGTGATATCCCCAGAAGTTCCACTTTTGCTGAATGCTCACCTTGAAGTCTTGCTATTTTAAGGAGGATGAATACTCAACATCTTGAACATCTCATTTTAGTACACGAGAACGTTACCCATTTTCATAGCTAAAGGGGGGCCATTTTTATAACATCTTGTGTTGATGACTCAATAACTCATTCTTGTACATTTGTATGATAATTTCTTTTACTTATTGCTTTAACTTTACTGAAGATACTCATAATATTTAGGCAACCACAAATTGATAGGATGATCAAAGCTTGTGAATCTTGTTGTAGAATGATGATGCTAAGAATAGCTTAAAACAATGAGCCCAAGACCCTAGTAATGTTGATTTCAAGGACTACTTGAGCCTAACACAACTAGGAATGAAACATGCAATATGAACTCTTGACATGCAATTTTCATGCAAGTAGAAATGAAAAAACAGCAAGTAATGGATCCCAAGTTTTGATCCTAGCTCAAGTCTATGTGAACTCTACTCTATGCTAAATCAATGAATCAAAATGGAAATGAATTCTACTTGCTGGCCACTCCAATCAGCAGATCTGGAAAATCAGATCCTAATCATCCTCTAATTGGCCTCTAATCACTATGAGTGATGGCACCCTTCTAATAGAAAACAAATGGTTTTGATTTCATCAATTTCTGAAAATTATTCAAGGAGAAAAAGTAGAATCTACAAATCTGAGGCAGTGCCCAATCAGCAATGATTAGTGGGTCGTTCTGTCCAAATATGCAACCAATGATAGTAGAAGTAGTATGGCTGGTAGCGCCCTCCGCCTACAAGCAATTTGCACTTGATTCCACCAGAATTGGATGAGTAATAATGGAGATCCACGAGAAATCAGATATGTCCCTGTAGCGAGTTCCTACACAAGGAAAATGAAGAATGGAGCAAGAAAACACAAGGCACAATGAAGATGGAATAAAGTTCCAAATTCCTCTCTCACCATCTCGTGGTAGGAGGGTGATTGCCTCTCGTGGTAGGAGGGTGATTGCCTCTATTAAATAGACTTTGTGAATGTACAATGGTTGGCATGCAAATGCCAAATGTCTAATTCCTATGCATGCGTTTGCATGCCACTTGCATGTCACATGCATGCCACATCTAATGTTAAATGGTGGAAATCTAACTAGTACTCCCCCATGCACATATGCATGGGGGTCTACCAAACTCAAGTGGAGATATAGGCATCATCATGCAAGAAGGCCTTCACCACGAGTTTGGGACTTAGATCCTAAAAAAACTGCCTAAGTATTTGGGCCTTAAACATTTGGACCCAATTATTGACCATGTGGCATGTACTATGCATTTGACTAAGTTTATAAGTTCAACAACTCCCCCTTAAACCTGTTAAATGAATAACTCCTAATGCCCTTTACAAAGTTTATTTACATGCCGAATTTTGCATGTGTCGAGGCTAGAAGTACAACAAGTAAAGGTAACAAGGATGTATTTTTTGATGAGTCACAATTTTCTAAGAGCTTGTCTAATGGATCTAACCCATTGTGCATTGAGGATCTTGACAAACCCGAGGATGGAGACAAGGATCCTAGTCGAAGGGGGCCGAGAAGATCATCAAGAAGCAAGGCCGAGCCCTCAAGGCTCACCTATGTGGTGTCTGGCACTTCAGCAGCAGGTACATGCAGTTGCTCGGTATCCTGCACTGAAATCATAGGAGCTTCATGCTGCAAAATATTAATAACAAGCTCTACAAACAAAGAACCTGTTTCTAAGTTGATAAATTTTCTCTCCTCTATATGAGGAGTTATGAGATCTTGCAGGCATCGTTTAGGTTCACCTTGCAAGCAAGACAAAAATTCTTCCTGAATGGAAGAGAACATATCCTCATCTTGAGGATCAATAGGATTTGACATCTCCTGCAGCAAAGGTATATTGGATTCCCCTTGTCGAGAATCCGACTGCATGCATACATCCTGCATGCAAAGTTGAAGCTGCCCTTTATGTTGATCATCAGCTGCCGTGTTTGCCTTGCCTGGACGATACAAAATATCAAAATGAAAAGACTGTAAGAATTGTAACCAACAATATTGACGATCACTAAGATCACGCTGAGAAAAAAGATAACGGAGAGACTGATGATCAGTAATAATATCAAAGGGAACACGATACAAATAATGGCGCCATTTCTTAAGAGCATGGATGACAGCAAGTAGCTCTTTTTCATGTACAGAGTAACGTTGCTCATAAGAGCGCAAACGACGAGACTCATAAGCAATAACACACTCGGACTGACGTAGAAGAGCATCTAAACCAATAGCACTAGCATCAGTCTCAACAATAAAACGTTGATCAAACTGGGGGAGAAACATAACAATAGCAGAAACAATGGCGTGACGTAAAGCATCAAAAGCAGTTTGACACTCAGAAGTCCAAACAAAGGTATGAGACTTCTTTAGTAACGAATGAAGCGGAGCAGCCACAATGGCAAAATACTTAACATGACGACGAAGATGGGTTGCCATACCTAAAAACATACGAACAGAATGAACATCGCTTGGGACCAATTCTCAATAGCCTGAACTTTCTGAAGATCAAGACGAATACGTCCACCACAAATAAGAAAATCCAAAAATTCGATTTCAGCCACGACAAAAGAACATTTGGACAGTTTGGTGAACAGTTGATGCTTAACAAGTAATTCAAACACATATGATAGATGTTTTACATGATCAGACAAAGAAGTACTAAAAACAAGAATGTCATCAAAATAAACTAAGACACAAACACCTAAAAGAGGACGTAAATTATTATTCATAGCATTCTGAAATGTCGGTGGACCATTCTGAACACCAAATGGAAGAACACAAAATTCATACAAACCCAAATGAGTACAAAATGCAGTCTTATGCTCATCAGAAGGACGCATCCTAATTTGGTAGTATCCAGAACGTAGGTCAATTTTGGAAAAGATGGAAGAAGTGCCAAGCTGATCAAAAAGGTCATCCATGTGAGGTATAGGATACTGATTACAGATAGTTAGCTTGTTTAAGGCACGATAGTCAATGCAAAGGTGTTTGGTTCCATCTTTTTTGGCAACAAGGAGGATAGGAGCACCAAAAGGACTATGGCTAGGAACAATGAGGCCCTAATGTAAAAGGGAAGCAATGTGGAGCTGAACCTCATCACGTTCGTCTTTAGACATACGATATGGAGCACGAGAAGGTGGGGGTAGCACCAGGAATAAGATCAAAATGGTCAGTGACATCTGGTAATGGTGGCAGAGACGTAGGTTCTGAAAAGACAACAGAATACCGATGCAATAAGTCAGAAATCACCTGAGGAAAAGGACCCATGGATGGAGCAGGAGGAGCAACAACTGATGTACTCTGAATGATAAAAAGAGCTGCACCCTGAGGCTTTGGTAGGCTACGCATAAACTGCTTCCCGGTAACCAACTGATAGTCACCCTGGGAATCAATACCAGAAAGTAAATGATGCCGACCCCCAACATGTGTAAAATGACAAGGTCTACTGAGAAAGATCCACAGCAACAGTACCAAGTGATGAAAACCAATCTGCACCAAGAATAATGTCATAGCGCTCCAGAGGAATAATATAGAAATCTACCTGTCCAGAGAAGTCACCAATGCTATAGTCCAAGCCCTGATCTGAGAGCTGATAAAAGTATGTGAGCTAGCAACCTCGACACTGAGGGACTGTGTAGCAAAAATAGGTGTGGCACGAATCCTGGTGGAAATGTAACTACTAATAAACGAGTGTGTACTGCCAGTATCCACCAAAGCAATATACTCTCGCCCCAAAATGCGAACACGTAATTGAATAGGAGGACTAGGACGCCCAGCCCAAGTAGCATAAGCAAGATGCGCATGGCAAGCGGCAGAAGCAGGATCATGAGGAAGCGGGTCAGCCGGCTCATCAACAGAATGTGGGTCAGGAGTATCAAGAATCTGGATATAAACATCAGAATCATCAGGAGTAAGAGCCTCATGGTAAAAAACAATGGTAGGAGGACCAAGAGACTGTCGGTAATCACGGGCTAGATGATCTGGACTCTTACACCGATAATAGAGGCACTTCTGCTGAATCTCAGCGAACTCTGCGACTGAATAACGGCGAACAAAGGCAGGACGAGGTGTAGAAGGGCGAGGAGGAAGGGTAGTAGAAGAAGCCAAAGTAGGAGAAGCAGTGGAAAGAGAGCGAGAAAAACGAGAAGAAGTGGACAACTCAGGATACTTATGTTGTAGGGTAGTAGCCAAGGAGATAGCATTTGAGAGAGTAGGAGGCCGAAAAGAGGAAACATCATATCGTAAGGAGCCTCTAAGACCAGCAATAAAACGTGAAATAAGCTCTGTAGGATGAAGATCAGTAAAAAGGTAGGAAAGCTCAGCAAACTGATCAATATAAGTAGTCAAATTACTAGTATGGCGAAGGCTATGAAACATATCACGTTGGCGAACAACCACTGTGGGTCAATCATAGCCATACGAAGATCATGATGAAAAGTAGGCCATATATGTAATCCCTCACGAGTAGGCTCAGAGCGATAGACACGCCACAAAGTCTGAGCTCGACCATCTAAATGTAACGCAACCAACTGCACTTTTTGGATTTCAGTCTTGGGATACATAAGAAAATAGGTCTCTAACTTAGAGAACCAATTTTCCAAGATATTCCCATCAGATGAACCAGAATAAGTAGTAAGCTGGATGCGATCACGAAAATCACGAGCAAAATAAGACTCAGGATTACCTGAAAAGTAGGAGAAGGAAATCCTGGTGGTGCGGAGGGAAATCCAGGTGGTGGTACAGAAGACCCGAAAGGAGACTCATAAGGACTAGCACTATATGAAGGGAGACCAAATGTACTACCAAAAGCACCTCTTGAAGATGGAGATGGAGCAGGAGCAGGCGTACTCAAAATAGGAAATAAAGGTGCTTTACCAGGACGATGAAGAATATCTGGGGGGGTGGTATCCCCTCGTGGTAGGATAATCTCAAGGCTAGAAAGAACACGATCAATACGACTCTCAAGATGATCCATGCGGGAATCAATATGTGTAAAACAATCATCTAAAGAGCTCTGTGGAGGGTCTTCTGATGAAGAAGTCGCCATAGGGACTAAGGAAGAGACAAAAACCTGAGGGAGAGGACGTTTGTCGTCACCCCAACTTAGTCTAACTTTCGAAATCACCAAAAATGGCACATAAACAGTCAATCAAGATGGATAATAATCAGAAAATAAGGGGCTGAGAAGGTAGATTAATGGACAGCAGATGTGCAAGGCTAATAAGTAGAAGGGTTCTAACAAAATGGAAAAAAAAAGGAAAGAGGAGGGTGTGAGGTAGCAAATATGAATAGGAATAGGGGGTTGGAAAAGAGCAGAATGTGAGCAGAAAGACAGCAAGTAGGCAAGAAGGAAGTGCAAAAGGGCAGAAGCAATTCGTGGGTGGGTGCTGATCCGTCATCCACTCAGTAGTGCCAACAAAGAGAGGTAACAACTGAAGATAATAGGGCACTGGGCAACAACTACCAAGATCCACAATATGCTGAAGAATAGGCTGAAAACGGTGCTGAAGTAAGGCGCCGGACAGCCTCCAATCAATAGCCGAAATGGACAACAAGTCGGTGAAGGGAACTGCTGAAATGAGACGGTAGTAGGGCATTGGGCAGCAGCTACCGAATCTGAAAAAAAAAGAGCGGAAAATAATGGTGATGTAGGGCGCTGGACAGCCTCCAATCAATATAAAAAATGGACAGCAAATTGGTGACGAAAAGTGTCGAAAATGATGAGGTAGTAGGGCGCTGGACAGCAGCTACCAAATCTGCAAAAACAATGAAAATTTGCCGAAGGTGTTTGTACTTTGTTAGTCTTATGTAATATTTAGTGGTTAACGAACCTTTATTTCTCTGCTTCTTCTCTAACATCAAGCTGAATGACTTCTTTTCATACTGTTGGCCTCCGTGAACTATGGAGGCTGTATAAAAACTCAAAGGTTAGTGGAGTGTACTATTGGATTTATGTGTATTTGCTAGCCAGCTTCTCCCCTTCACTTGGCAGCATAAGCATTTCGGTCGACTACGAACTATTGAAGACTTTTTTGCCTTAAATTTTTTTTTTGCATTGGATGAAGATGCTGGAAAGCAACATGATAATTTCCCCTGGATGTCTGCTTGAGCTTTGTGGATGTGTGTCATTGACGGAAAAACTTGTCCTATTCAAAATTCTTTTACCCTGACAGTAGGAATCTTTGTTCTATGGTGTTTTGTACAGCTTATAGAATGCCCATCTGTCTATGAGCTGATGAGTTCCCCTCAGTTCGACTGGAAAAAACTCCCAGAACTGCAGGTATGGTCAAAGAAAGTGAATGGAGATGGTGAAATCTCTGTGAAGTTTGAATCTTTTGGTCCAGAGGATGCTCCGACTATGATGAAAGCTGCCCTTAAAGATAACACTGTAGGTCTACTCTGCTTCTTTTGTATATTTCTATACAAATGGTTGTGGAAACAAGATTGCTTCGATGCTGGCATAGCCCATGTTTTGTTATCCTTCTTCTGGAGAGTTTTCCCTGTATAAAAAGTGATGGAATGTGGAATTGTCAATTATGGTCAAAATTTGTTCGAGCTCTAAAATATTGGTTCTAATTAGATTGGTTGCATTTTGTCAAAAGTGTAGAGATTGTCTTTAAACCTAGAAATATCTGGTTACTGTTAAGAAAGGTACATGTGGTGTTGCCTGTTTCATCTTTACAAGCTAACTGATTTGATCTCATAATATGTAGATAAATAACAATTAGTTCTTCCACTTGAAACTGGTTATGATGTACGAGTCATTTTCATTTTTTTTTTTTATGTTAGTTCCTAAATATCAAATTACATTGAAGGCTGTTGATAAAGGTGTTAATTTATGAGATAGCAACTTGTCTCGTAGTCAACTTTATACTTCTTTTTATACATTTCAATCTAGAGCATAGTTGCCCAGTTTGGAACGGAATGCGTTCCCTTCCGGAACTTGACAAAAATTGTTTTTCAAGAAATACATATTTTATTAATAAAAGATTGTAGCTTATTATTTTAACAAAAAGAAGGGGATCACGTAGGAGCCATAATTCTCTTCCAGCAACCAGACTGCAATGTCACTATCTTCTCGATCAGCTTCAACACCACCAACTCTCACATCTACACTCTCAACCTCTTTCTTTCTAGATCAGCTTTCAGGTTCTTTTTTATCTCATCTCTCCTCCAATATGAGATCTTGTCAGCTTGAATGCGTTTGTCTCCGCTGCCTATTCTCCTACCTCGCTTTGTACACTTCTTAAGTCCATTGTCCTTTCCTGTCACTCTTGCTCATCATCGCGTTCAAGTTCTTGAATCATTGGTTATCGGGTCTATCTCAATTACAAACAAGTTAAAATAACATGGCATTTTAGTAGCAGCCCACATTTCTAAAACATTTACCTTTGTTCTCCATGCTATACGCTTGATGCTGATACCAAATCAATGCCAAAATTTAAAGAGTCTGAAGCATCATTTCAAATCTAAGAGGTAAGAGAAACCTGTTTTTTAATTAAAAAATAACCTTCCGACCCAGTACGTTCCAGCCCAAAAGGGTCAGAACGGGTTTCTAAGGTCAAATTTTGTTCAGATTGTATGGCTTGTCGAATGATATTGTTAGTGATTGTGACTCCAAATTCATTGGCAAGTTCTGGCAGTCAGTTTTTGATAAACTTGAAGCAATCCTTAGCCTTAGTTCTTCAAATCACCCAGAATCTGATGGGCAAATATAACTTATCAACCAGACGTTGGAAGATATGCTTAGAGCATATGTCTCTCACTGACAGTTTGATTGGCAAAAGTACCTCCCAATGGTTGAGTTCCGCACAATAGTGTGAAACATTCTGCCACCAAATTCAGTCCTTTTATGTTGATGCATGGCTTTCAGTCGCATTCTCCAGTTTCTGTTGGACTCAAAGGTCTCAAGGTGCAGGCTGCTGTGGATTTCCCTGCAAAGATATACAAGAAATGCTTACAAGTGGCCAAGGTAAGCATTAAGACCCGCTCATGATCGAGCTTAATTTTATGCTAACCGCGGCCACTTATCTCGAGAATTTGAGGTCGGAACTTGGGTGTATCTTAAAATCCATAAAGATCCTAAGGTACTACGGACGGGGAAATGTCATAAGCTATAGCGGTCCATATAAGGTTGTAAAGAAAATCAACCAAGTGGATGATAAGCTAGATCTTCCGATTGGAGTTGGGGTTCATCCTGTTCCATGTAAGTCATTTGAAAGAGCAGCTTAGTTGGAAGGATTCCTAATTCTAGAAGGTGAACTGGTTGAGTTGGAGGATCTGAAGACCTTTGTGCCTAACATGCAAGAGAGGGGTGTTGACCTTCGTTGACATCAATTGAGAAACTATTTGGTTTATGAATTTTTGGTGCGTTGGATAGGCAAGTTAGATGAGGAGGACACTTGGGAGAGGGAAGACTACTTAAGGCTGAACTTCCCTGGCTTGCTCCCTTTAGGAGGAGGTTCTTAAAGGGGAGGGAATGTTATGTAGCCATAAGGGCACATAACGGTTTACCTGAGGTGACGGTCATTTATGGGACAGAACACTGGTCTGGAGCTATAGGTCACTTGGGTGCCACATGTGAATGTGTTATTGGCGCAAGGTGACCCTTTGTTATGGACCTGCGTTAGTGTGCACAACGGACATGTGTCGTTGGTCATGCTTGACCCTATGGTTGGAGATGACCCCACCTAGACTATGTATATTAGGTGGATCTCCATGAGCTTGTCATTCATTCTCTTGGAGAATGAAGAGCTCTTCCACTAGTGGTCAGATTAGGACGATATTCTAGCCTCAAGATGTAGGTAGGCGACGGTCGCATTTCAAGCTGCAATGCATGTCAAAGCTATTTTCCTTTCAAAGAAAGGCAAAATTTCAAAAGCATTTTCATTTGAATGGCGCACTTAAAAATTGCCCTTCCATTTAAAGGTATGCTAGTTGAAATTTTCAAAATTTTATTGCAAAGTATAACATGAATATATGTATATAAGTGGTTAAAAGGTTCATACCTATTTTATTTGAAAGGTACCCTTTCATTATACATGTCATGTGAAAGGTAAGGAAGAAAATATGCTTTGGGCCAGGCAGGGTGTCAGTCCCGCTACTCTACCACTGATCACATCCTTCTATATGCAGATGATGTGGGCTCTAGTCTCCTCACTAGAGAAGGTCTACTGAGGCAGTTGGACAGTCTTCATGATTTCTTCACTAGATGGGGGTTTGGGGTTAACATTGATAAGACCAAAGTTATGGTCTTCAATACATGCACTTATCTTGGGGTTCTTTTCATTGGTCCTATATTTGGTATGAGACACGCAACTACAGCTAGACTTGGGAAGG
>MU836412.1:0-29370 GCA_029204225.1 Diphasiastrum complanatum | reverse complement strand
CATCTTCTCAATGTCTTCTCTAATGCGTCTAAATGATCTTTAGTTGATGAATAGACACAGAAGTCGTCCATGAAAATTTCTAAAAACTTCCGTAAAAAATTTTGAAAAATGTTCGTCATCATACGTTGGAATGTGGCAGGTGCATTACAAAGACCAAAGGACATTCTCGTACACGCGTACATCCCCCAATCAGTGGTAAAAGTGGCCTTGGATCTATCTTCCTCCTTAATAAAAACTTGATTATAACCTGAGAAACCGTCTAAAAAACTATAACGTTCATGACCAACTACATGGTCAAGATCTTGCAGGTGGATTTCCTCAAAAGATATAAATAATAATGAATTGGATTCTATGAAAATCCAAATGATCGAAATGGTATGTTTGTTGGAAAGAGATTTTCCAACTTCCTTTTTAGATATACAAGTTCATCTTCTAGTGCATTTGGTCGAAGAAGTATCAATTGCAAGACCTGTGCACACGCGATGGATGTTCTACCTTGAGCATTTTATGAAAGTTTTGAAGGGCTTTGTGAGACAAAAGGCAAGGCCAGAAGGTAGCATTGCAGAAGGTTGGCTTGTACAAGAATCTTTATTTTATATCACCGAAATAATCTCGCAAATGCATCCTACAAGTCCAAAAATGTGGTGTGAAGAAGAAGATGAACATGTTAAGGGTAAAGTACCACAACCAAAGAGACTTTCATCTCAATTAAAAGAGAAAATTGACACGTTCATAATATATAATCGTGGACAGTTGGAAAAGTGATTTCAAAGTATGAAGAAGCCAAAAAGGAAAGAAACATAGCATTGAAACGAAGAAGAAATATTAATCAAAGAAAAAGGAGAGCATTGGAGAACGACGAACCTTTGGAGCCTTTACCTTCAAGATGCACTCGTGAATGGATTTTTGATACGATGCTAAAAGCATCCGAAAATGGAGAAGAAGTGACCGAATTAAAATGGGAATTTGTTCGTGGATGTAGATGGAAGGTTAATGTAGTATTGTCTTTGTGAAATTTTGTTTTTTGTACTACTCAATATATAAATAGTATTTTGATTTAGTCAAATTTATTTTTTTGTGTTTTAGTATAAATCATACACTGCCTGTGAAAGTACTGCACTTTAGGACCATAAATGGATCTACAAAAGATCCACAAGAGTGATTGGATGCTTGCTTAACAATCTATCAAAAAACTAGACACAAAAAAGTTGATTTAGATTGGCAATTTGACAAACAACAAGCATTAACAATCAAAAGCATTGATAAACATTGAAATCCGAGCCCACACGTGTGTACTACAGGCTGTAGTACGGCCTTAAACCTAAGAAACAAGTAGAAATTGATTTGGTTTCATTTGGATCACAAAAACTTAATGTACATAGTGAACTAGCTTGAGATTGCCAATGAGCTCCAAAAATATTCTATCTTCTCACTATGGAGAGAGGGAATACATAGCAAATTCGACTTCCTTCTTGAAGTTAGGTGGATTTCCAGCATGTAATAAGGAAGTTAACTCACTCTCCTTGACCTAAATGAAACCTTAGTCTATTTCCTAGAGTCATGCTTGGTAGATAGCTAGTTGGTCAAATTTTCACCTTAAATCTAGGATTTAGGTCCTATAACTAGGAATCACTACCAAAATGACATGACCAACCCTATGGACTTGACCTAGCCTACATTAGGATGGGTTTCCCACGTGGTATCATGGCCTCACATGTGTGGGTCCCACTTGTGTACACAATTTACACTATTCTACATGGTTTTTGATCAAGCTAGATTTGCCAATTTTTGGCAATTCTTCACACTCCTCAAATTTAGCTTGATCTATTTACAACTCTCTTGATAGATGAATGAGAGCTTTTAGAAGTGTCTAAAAAATCCAGCTACAAACAAGGAACTTTTGAGACTCCAATAGGGAATGATGTCCATGAAGGATCTTTCACCACCTCTTAGAGGATCCCTTACAAGATGTTCCATAAATGTGTCTATATACATGTAGCACACTTCAAAACTAAACATCATGCCAAGCCATGGATTCCAAGGCATTTTGTGCACTTGAAGATACATCAATTAAAATATTAAGTGCATAAATAATGGTGCCAAAGACAACTTGTCTTGCTTGATCCATATGATTGAGCCTAGATGGCTCCATCTTGATACTCAAGGTTCTTCTTGGAGTCCTCAGGTCTTGAGCTTGCTCCTCCACTTGACTTGACTCCAAACCATCAATGAATTGAATTAGGTGTTGATCCAAAGGTGCTTCTTCAAGTTTACAAATCTTCCACTCTTGAAAGATCACATTTCCACCATTGACAAATTCTTTGGCTGAAAACAAGTAGATTCTACAATCTCTACTTGAAGAGCAAAACACTACCATTATTCCTATCATTGAAATAGGATAATCTTTGGTCTTTACATTGGAATGATCATGCTCAAAGCATGTGGACCCAAATATTTTCAATACAAATGATGTTTCATCTTTTATGACACTATTCAAACTATTACAAAAATAGTTATCCAATGAAATTGCCTTATCAACAACAAATGTAGATTTCAAAGCATCCCATTTCATTGTCTTGTCATACAAAGTAATAAACACCATGAATCTTAAAGTTAAGAAACAAGTCACCTCATGTCTACTAATACTTTCCAAAAAGTATTCAAAGATAGTAGACTATCCAATGCTCACCACCCTTGCAAGATGCACACTTGAATGGACAATTTGCATGCAATTTGATGACTCGAACATTGTCATTGAGGACTCCCTTGGAGCTCTCATGCTTTGAGGCTGATCCTCAAGATCTTCCTCCTTTTGATGATCCTCCTCAATGCAAGCAAGATCACACTTTGCCAAGATCTCCTCTTGAGTGATCTCCTCCTTTGCCAAGCTCATTCTTTCAAAAGCAACACTAGCCTCCAACTTAAACAATCTTCCATGTTTAAATCCCTTTGCAATGCAAACATCATTCTTCAAGATGAAACAAACACCATGCTTAAAGTGGACATCCAAACCACTTTCTAAGAGTAGACCAACACTAAGCATATTCCTGGTGATTGATGGTACATAAAGGACATTTTCTAGATCCACGCATTTTGAGGATTCTAGACACAAAGAGATGGTGCCAACACCATCTATCCTACACTCTTCATCATTTGCAATAAAGACAAACTTTTTAGCATCATTGAAAGAGTGTAAGGTTGAGAAAAAGTCCTTTTCACAAGACATGTGGGAGCTAGCCCCACTATCGATCCAGCAATTGTCTCTTGAATTGCTATTGCTTGTTGGTGAGGATGTAGATGCCATCAAGAATACATCTACTTCATCCTCCTCCTCCTCCTTTGCAAGGTTTCCTTGTTTGTCCTCCTCCACTTGTGCTCTTAGCCTCTTGTAGCATTCAGATGCATAATGCCCCTTCTTTCCACAAAAGAAGCATTTTTGCTTTGACTCGTCCTTTGAGCTTGATGCATCGTCCTCTTCTTTGGCCTCCTTTGGATGCTTCTTCTTTCCATTGGTCTTCTTTTCGCCCTTGAATGAGAAATTGGCTTTCTCATCATCATCTTGAAAAGACAAGGAACTCATCCTAGATTTTGCATGGAGCATCCTACACTCTTCAGCCACTAATACACTGTGAAGTATTTCTACAGTTGGCAAAGTGTCTTGGATGGCAAAACTTTGGACCAAATTTGCAAAGTCATCTCCTAGACCATTAAGGACAATTTGTACAAGCTCTCCATCATGAATCTTCTCTCCAATGGAAGCCAAATCCCTATTTAGAGACTTGATTCTGAGTACATAATCCTGTGCACTCTCCTCACTTCTCTTCATGCTTTGCAAAATCTGATTTCCAAGCATGAGTACTCTTGAAGTGTTACTAGATTCATAGATTGATTTTAAAGACTCCCAGGCCTCTTTAGCACTAGTACATGCTAATACTTCTCTCAACAAATCATTGCTCACATTCATCTTCACACAATGAAGTGCAAGCCTAGATCTCTTCTTGTATCTAACTAACTCCTGTGCACCTAGAGGTTCATCTTCATCTTCAATCAAGAACTCATGAAGGTCTTGGAGCACCAAGAGTGACTCCATCCTAACCTTCCAAATAGCATAATTTGTAGAATTCAATCTCTCACTAGCTTCTAGAAGGTATGCTCCAGCAGATCCCATCTTAGTAGTGACTTCTACAAACAAGAAATAGATTTGATTGACTTGAAACTCACAAAGGTCTCACACTTGTAGTGTTTCACTCAAATTTGATTTCTAATCCAACAAATGGACTTATAATCACAGCTCTATCACTCCCTCACAAAGCTGGAATGAAGATAAGATAAAGTGAAAACTACTTTCAAACAAATCTTGCCAAGAAATGGATTTGATTGTCTCTAGAAACTCACTAAGGTCTCTCTCTTGTAGTTTTTCACTCAAATTAGATTTCTAGTCCAACAAATGGACTTATAATCTCAGTTCTAGCACTCCCTCACAAAGTTGGAATGAAGATAAGATGATGTGAAATTTACTTACAATCAAATCTTGCCAAATTTGGCTATTTTTGGACAAAAAAAAATGACTTAATCTCTTTCTTCCTTCTTGGTGTACTTTCAAGACCTGTTTTTAACCTTAATAGGACTTGAAATAAGCCTAGATTGATTAGATTCCATGAAACAAATTCAAATCTAATCAATGGCAAATGATCTTGGTAGATTATCCTAGGATCTCCACCAAAAATTACACCAACAGCTCACAAATTGAATTTTTTGGATCAAATGAATACCATGCATTAAATACAGGTTCAGAGGTGCCCACACATGTGGACAGTACGGATTTGGACCCCTACCAAGTTTGGGATCAAATCTCCTCACCAAAAGCAAGATTCTAGCTTGCCCTCTCAATACTAGTTTTTAGCACCAAAACTTGCTAAAAATGGATTTGCATTAGATCAATGGCTTATGCTCTTGTACTTGGCTCTGATACCATGTGAAAGTACTGTACTTTAGGACCATAAATGGATCTACAAAAGATCCACAAGAGTGATTGGATGCTTGCTTAACAATCTATCAAAAAACTAGACACAAAAAAGTTGATTTAGATTGGCAATTTGACAAACAACAAGCATTAACAATCAAAAGCATTGATAAACATTGAAATCTAAGCCCACACGTGTGTACTATAGGCTGTAGTACAGCCTTAAACCTGAGAAACAAGTAGAAATTGATTTGGTTTCATTTGGATCACAAAAACTCAATGTACATAGTGAACTAGCTTGAGATTGCCAATGAGCTCCAAAAATTTTCTATCTTCTCACTATGGAGAGAGGGAATACATAGCAAATTCGACTTCCTTCTTGACGTTAGGTGGATTTCCAGCATATAATAAGGAAGTTAACTCACTCTCCTTGACCTAAATGAAACCTTAGTCTATTTCCTAGAGTCATGCTTGGTAGATAGCTAGTTGGTCAAATTTTCACCTTAAATCTAGGATTTAGGTCCTATAAACTAGGAATCACTACCAAAATGACATGACCAACCCTATGGACTTGACCTAGCCTACATTAGGATGGGTTTCCCACGTGGCATCATGGCCTCACATGTGTGGGGCCCACTTGTGTACACAATTTACACTATTCTACATGGTTTTTGATCAAGCTAGATTTGCCAATTTTTGGCAATTCTTCACACTGCCATGTGGGCATATGGACATCATTATCGTGTTGAGAGAGTTGACAACAAGTGACGTACATATGATTGTGGTATAATGGCCAACTTTCAACAAGAGAGTCGTTCTAGTGCGAGGGACGTAAATGTCATTTCGGGCGATCTAGACTATGTTGGCACATTGCAACATATTTTTACGAAACTAACGACAAATACTTTATTTTTGACGTAAAATGGTTTAAGGTCATCTATCGCCGAAGCAACGCCACGATTAGAAATAATAACTCAAAGTTTTTTCAAATCGACTCAGCAAAATGTACATCGATGAACTCTCATGACACTTTAGTATTGCCACGACATTGCGAACAGATGATTAATACTCTCTACAATCCAATGTATTACTATTCTCAATGTCTTATTTATGTATCGATCTTATAAAACTAACTTAATTTTTTAATTTTATTGGCAGACTATATTTCATCCAGATCGAATAGACCCAAGATGGTGGTATGTGATCCAAGTTAATGCAAGAAAACGACATGTGTCTGAAGGAAAAGATATTGTAACATTGGATACACACGATGAACCACCACCCAATTTTGAGATTTTGGAAGAACCCGAACCACTCATCCAAGCTCCAAATGATATGGAAATGAAGGGAGAAGAATATACAATTGCAAATGATGAGTTTCCTACGATCTTAGAAGGCCAAATTGAGAGTAATTTGAGGCCCCCACGTTTGAATGAGATAGAACTAGAAGAAGAGGAGATTGAATATGAGGGTAGCTCACATTATCAAAGAGACGCGATCAAAAATCTATGATTATTCTTAGACCTAGATTCAGATGAGTGTCAAGACTTGTGTGATGACGAGAATGACGAAAATGACGAGAATGATTTATGATTATTAATACTTAAATTCACTTGCATTCAATTTTTTTCATATTCGTTGCAATACTTTTATGTATACTTTTTAATATAGTTAGAGTTGAATGTGATAATACTCGAACCTTGTGGTTATGTCCTATTTCAGAATGTCACCTCATTCTCTCCCTGCGACGTATAGGTTTTTCCATTTAAGGAAAGATTAGAATCTCGTCTTTAACGGGAGAAAAGTAAGGGCTACACACCTTCCTAGGATTGGATATTTTAATTACCTACATTTCACTCTTTCATATTAACTAATATCTAGTGTATGTCATAAAATACGACATTGCTTTAAAAAAATTACAGTAATGAGTTAAATTTGAATGTTTTACTATGTTGGGTAACGTATTCAAATAATCAAAAAACTGAAACAACACAAACTCACCGGTAAGCTCAAAGCTTGAGTGCAAGCTTGTTCGCTCTTACAACGCTTGCTACCTTTCTTTTTCTTTGAGTATTTTTGTCACATACACAAGCAATTCAAAAATAACAGTCTCTCTCTCTCTCTCTCTCTCTCTCTCTCTCTCTCTCTCTCTCTCTCTCTCTCTCTCTCTCTCTCTCTCTCTCCTCTCTCTCTCTCTCTCTCTCTCTCTCTCTCTCTCTCTCTCTCTCTCTCTCTCTCTCTCTCTCTCTCTCTCTCTCTCTCTCAAATCTTCATTCTATTAACAGTATCTGTTCATATATTATGCTAAATTCTAAATCAACGCAAAATGCAAAACACACATACACACACATTATCTATTTATATATCATCTTAAATTCAAAATGCAAAACACACACACATATACACTTCCTTCCCACCTCCCTCTCTCTCTCTCTCTCTCTCTCTCTCTCTCTCTCTCTCTCTCTCTCTCTCTCTCTCTCTCTCTCTCTCTCTCTCTCTCTCTCTCTCTCTCTCTCTCTCTCTCTCTCCAATCATTCTAATCTACTTCAAATTCTTTCCCTTTCTCTCTCTCTCTCTCATTCTATTAAATCTTCATTCTATTAATATTATCTATTTATATATTACCCTAAATTTTAAATCAATGCAAAATGTAAAACACACACACACACACACCTCCTCTCTCTCTCTCTCTCTCTCTCTCTCTCTCTCTCTCTCTCTCTCTCTCTCTCTCTCATGGCAAATTACAAATCTAACATTCAATTACTATCAAATATTATCTATTTATCTATTTATCTTAAATTCAAAATTCAAAACATACACACTTCCTCTCTCTCTCTCTCTCTCTCTCTCTCTCTCTCTCTCTCTCTCTCTCTCTCTCTCTCTCTCTCTCTCTCTCTCTCTCTCTCTCTCTCTCTCTCTCTCTCTCTCTCTCTCTCTCTCTCTCTCTCTCTCTCTCTCTCTCTCTCTCAACACCATCTATTCATCTATCATTCTTAATCCTAAATAAATGCACACTATATCTATTTATCTATTAACCTAAATTATAAATCAATGCAAAATTCAAAACACATACACCTCCTCTCGAATGCACACACACACACACACACACATACACTATCCTAAATAATTTTAACAATCTATTATGAACACTATCCTAAATCATTCTAAATCAATGCAAAATTCTCTCTCTCTCTCTCTCTCTCTCTCTCTCTCTCTCTCTCTCTCTCTCTCTCTCTCTCTCTCTCTCTCTCTCTCACATATATTACAAGTCTAAGATTCATTTACCATTAAACACTATTATTCAAACACTTATCTTTCCTCTCTTCATTTTCTTTCACAAAAATCACCTCTTCTCTCTCTCTCTCTCTCACAAATTACAAAACAAATAATCTATTATTACCAAACACTACCCTAAATAATACTAACAATCTACTACAAGAAGAACAATATCCAAAACCATTCTAAATCAATGCAAAATTTAAAAACACACACACATACTCTCTCTCTCTCTCTCTCTCTCTCTCTCTCTCTCTCTCTCTCTCTCTCTCTCTCTCTCTCTCTCTCTCTCTCTCTCTCTCTCTCTCTCTCTCTCTCTCAAAATACAGATCTAAGATTCATAATTTTACCATCAAACACTATCTATTCAAACACTTAACACTTAACACTATCTATTCAAACACTTAACACTATCTATTCAAACACTATTATTTAAACACTTAACACTTAACACTATCTATCGAAACACTTATCTTTCCTCTCTTCCTCTCTTTCGCAAAAACAGACAAAACAAACTTCAAAAGCAAAACAAAAAGCAAAACAAAAACTTCAAAAGCTTTCAATATCGTCAAGCACCAATCTCAAAGCATCAAAAGCATGAACTGATCCTCAAGAATCTCAATAATCACAATAATCGCTTCAAAGATACCTTCAATCGCTCCAATATGCACAAAACAAAGTAAGAAAGAAGGCGCTGGATTGCGCAAATTCAAAGAAATGAAATAGACGTCTTATTCTGACGTCCTCCAAACACGTCGGAATCCGACGTCCGTGGTTCAGGCCCGGTGGACGCCAGATGCCAGACGCCGTGGACAGGCTTTTGGATTGCTGATGTGGATGTTGGAATCCGACGTCCATGTGGGATGACACGTAAATTTTTTTTATAAGAAAAATGCCACACCATATCCACATTGAGATGTCGGATTCCGACGTGCACTTTAAAAATTGGTTGCCACCACAATATCCCAATCACCGGACTTCTAGTTTGGGATTTTTTGCCTGGACGTCGGATTCCAACGCGTCGAATTGCAACGGACTATAGAATTTTTGAAAATACGTTGGACACCCACGTCGGAATCCGCGCGATATGTTATTGTGATTTTCTATGAAAAATTTTCATAATAATGATCATTAGGCTGAAAGCAAACCAAAATCAATTAAGCCACTTACTTGGAGGTCAATTACACCACCAGAAAGTAAAAAATAAGGAGGAAATACCAAAAAGCAGGAATTATTCTGAATCCCACATATTGGACATGGACGTAACAGCTACCCAAATTGAGTGAATCCACCCCTAAATTCCACGGCGCACCTTATTGTTGGGATTGAGACACACAAGGTCTGATAGGCCACAACGGAAGAAGGTCCTCACCCTTAGAGAACAGAATGATAGAGCAGTTCTGATATGTGACGAACATCAGTATAGGTGTCACATAAAACCATAAAGAGAAGGACAATTAGGCATCTGAGACAACCGCGTACTTCTCAGTTACCAACATAAAGAAATGTGAAACAATTAGGCATCAATGACAGCCATATATTTTTTTGATTTATTATACTTGTGATAGTAGCAGAATAAGAGTGAAAGTTAATAAACATTCAACATGAATGCAATAAGATAGAACAATAGCGAATCTATATATTCAATGTTGTAATAACAACTATCAGATCACAAGACAATCCGGCTGATAAGCGCGTGATCCTACTTACAGAAACAAATCAATTGCTATAGTTCTGAATATTTTACTCTCTCTCTCTCTCTCTCTCTCTCTCTCTCTCTCTCTCTCTCTCTCTCTCTCTCTCTCTCTCTCTCTCTCTCTCTCTCTCTCTCTCTCTCTCTCTCTCTCTCTCTCTCTCTCTCTCTCTCTCTCTCTCTCTCTCTCTCTCTCTCTCTCTCTCTATATATATATATATATATATATATATATATATATATATATATATATATATATATATATATATATATATATATATTCTCTAGCTCTGAGGAGTCAGATACCGTGAAACTAGTTTTGGTTGTTGGATCTCTATCATTTGATGATCATACATCTCATTATCAATATCTTGTCATCTTGTCATCTTCTAACGCTCATTTTCTTATATAGTTATTGGATGATCTTGTGTTATTCTAATTTACAATTACAAGATCATTAACATTTGTTTAATTGATCAATAGATTGGTTATTAGCTAGAGCGTGAAGACTTAAACACACTATATGTGAAATCTTGTGTAAATGTGTAGTTTGTCGTATATTTCGTATTTTTTGGGAAAATGTCGCATTTCTCGGGGTGCCCGAAATGGCCCAAAATCCCGAGTGAACACGTGTCGCATTTTTCACAAAAAAAAAATTGTGCTCAGAATGGTCAGAATGTTGAGTAGAATACTTTGTCGGGTTTTTTGCCTATTGAAGTTTGTATGTAAAAATGCAGACTATTGTGAAAAACAGTTTATTTCTGCAGTCTGCTTAGAGAGAGTGACTTACATAAGTGAAAAGGAGGGCAGTTAAGATGAGTAGGAGAAAGATTAAATCCAACACTCCCCCTTAAGATTACTACTACGAATTTGAATTTAAATTGAGATTTATCATGTCTATAAAAGTAGAATGTTTATTTCTTGACAATGGCTTGGTCAAAATGTCAGCCAACATACTATCTGTATGATAACAATTTAATACAACATCTTCATTCTGAACTTTTTCTCTAAGAAAATGAAATTGAACTTCTATATGTTTAGTTCTAGTATGAGTTCATGGATTCAGAGATAGAGCTATGCAGCTCTGATTGTCGCACTGGAGTATTGTTGGACCGATATGTGGGAATTGCAGATCTTGTAACAACCTTCAGCCAAATAATCTCCTCTACTGCTGGTGTAGTTGCAACATATTCTGATTCTGTAGAGGACAAAAAAATACATTTATGCTTTCTGTTGTTCCATGAAATGGGTCCTCCTGCAAAAAAACAAATATAGTCTGATGTGGACTTTCTGGTATCCACGTCTCCTGCCCAATCTGAATCTGAATAAGTGACTAATGTAAGTGCAGCTTCTATATTACCATTATAGTACAAAGCATAGTACTTCGTAGCTTGAGTGTACTTCAGTACTCTTTGCCGAGCCTTCCAATGTTGTAAGCCTGGATTGGACATATATTGAAATAGTGTGCTTACCGCATATGCTAGATCAAGTCGTGTGCAAATCATATAATACATTATAGACTCGATTATCGTCTGATAAGGGTATCTGCACATTTCTTGTTGTTCTATTTGAGTTCAAGGGCACATGTCTTTGGATAGTTTGGATCCTGAATCCATGGGTGTGTCTATCGACTTACAATCCTCCATGCCATATCTGCGAAGTACATTGGATCGATAGGCTTCTTGGCTTATGGCGATCCTTCTGCTTGCGCGATCTTTGGTGATCACCATACCGAATAGGTAGTGAATTGGGCCTAAATCAGTCATCTCAAATCTGATGAAAGAAAAGATTTTGTTTCATACAATAACCGATTTGAATTGTCGATAATTAATGAATCATCAACATACAATGCTATTATGACATAACTTGACCCTTTACACTTGAGATACACATTTGAATCTGCGGAGCAAGAAGTAAAGTTGTGCTGCAACAAGAAGTGACTAATTCTTTCATACCAGACTCTAGGAGCTTGCTTGAGGCCATAGAGTGCCTTCTGCAATTTACATACCATATGCTCTTGGCCTTGAAGGATGTAACCTTCTAGTTGATAAATGAAAATGTCTTCCTGTATATATCCATGAAGGAATGATGTCTGGATGTCCATCTGGTGAATGTCCAAATCTTGTAGCCACCACTTAGACTTTTCCTATGCTCTAAAAATCGTCCAAATCCAACAAGCAATGTGTAAAATCGGAATTGATCAAGATTATAAACCTATTTTGAGTTTTGATCTACAAAATATCCAATCTACATATATGCAAGAAACTCAATTTTGGTGTAGCATCCAATCTAGCATGCTCTAGCATTGATATCTTCTCCAGATCATTAATAGAAGTGAATGTTTCCTTCATAACCTGACACACAAGCTCTGATACCACGTGAATAATTTCAGATCATTAAGATCCAAAGTATCTCTTTGATCTTTGGTTAGATAGACAAGCAAATCACCAATCTTGCCAATGTAGAAAAACCAACATCTACACTATGAATGAGATGCAAACTCTAATAGATCTTGATCAAACATCAATAAAAACATAAAATAATGTTGTTTTCCATACAAAAATAGTAATCTACTATATTTCACATGTGTGGATCTAAAAATAACATTTAATTAACATTCTACACATAGAATTGCAAGATATCACAAGTATAGTGCACTAATGGATAGTAGAACCCAAGAGAACCATGTATAAGCATGAATGAGATAAGAGAGAGAGAGAGAATGTCTTCTCTTCCCACAAGTTACATCCTTTTATAGCAGGTCCAAACCTAAATTCAAACTTTACTTTCCCTCCATAATGAAAACCCTACTATTTTTGTGACTAGATTCAATGTATTTACTACTCAAATTGAATCCCTCCAAAACTCGTGTTCCATAGTTTCCCACACTTTCCAAAAGTGCTTATTCAAGTGCTTTAGGCTAATATAACTTTGAAAAGTCAAAACCTAAGCCTAATATGAAAATTGGCCTCAATTGTCAAATATACAAATATGACCAAAATAGCAAAACTAGTTGAAATCTTTCACACCAAGATCTATTCCATCAATCTAAGACAAGAGCACTAAAAATCATGAATAAATCAATCATACAAGTACACTCGCACGTGTGGAGACCTGAGCATGAAAAAAATAAGTATGAAAATGCCCTCCTCTTGGGTAAAGAGAGAATTTACTATCAAGAACTTTCGTAGAGAGAGAAACCAATTTGACTCAAAATGTGTAGAAATCTCATAACTCCATAATACTTTATTTAAAAATGAACTAAGTCACATATAAGTAGTAATCTAGGGTGAAGGGGAGTGAAACATGATTGGACCCCTTTTTTTTCTCCTCTAAATCCTATTGGTTGAGTGACATATGAGGCCTCAATCTTGATTGGACCATTTTGATAGATTATAGCATTTTGACTGGTCACTAACTCTTATGCCAACACATAGGGATGAGTCACTCACCAAATCTCAACTTGAAAAATGTAAGTAGCCTAACCTAACTTGAGCTACGTCACTTTCTACTTTTGACCAAATCAAGCCTTTACATTTGTACTTGCCTATTTTGCCTCTTATGCCAAAAATGGCCTAATCAACATCAAACACTTGGCTAGATCTCTACTAAAAACTTGAGTACCCCAACTCAACATGACTAAGATTATTTTGACTATTTTCCACACGTGTGAGATTTTCTCATAAACAAGAATGGTAAAAGTAACAAAGCTAGATTTGCCAATTTTTCACACTCCTCAAAAACTAGCTTAGTAAGGTAGTAGATCAAACAAGAGGCTTGTGAAACTTGTTGAGTGGATCCTTTGGTATGCATATCATATGAAAACCATCCAAGGGTTCCTCCATAGCAGCACCTTCACTGTATCCATGATAAGACTTCTTTGGTAGAAATCACTTGCTAACACCTTTGAAGAGCATTCCACCAATTTGTCAATCCATGCTTGATGATGATCTTTGACTTGAAAGCTCCACTTGCATGAAGATAAATGCACCATAAAGAGTGAAATCCAAGGCTTTCATGCCTCATAAAGATCATAAATATCCAGATCATAAGTGAGCAAATGATTATCAAGATTTTCAATTCTAGCTTGACTATGAACTTTTTCCATGATGAATCTAATATTGAAATCAAACACTATCTTGATCTTATTGAGGCTAAATACTTTCTCGAGGATGTAAGTTTCCTTCATGGATGATTCGCTTAATCTCGAGAGAAGTTTACAAAATGCCTCACAAAGAACAGTATCATGACAATGACATCACGAGATTTCCCAAGATCTACAATAGGTAGGATGTAGGATTCACAGGCTCTGAGAGTTACTTCTAAACGTTCTACCCCTATGATGGATATTATCCTCTGTATATGATGTATTTTCAATCTTCACAGCACAATTATGATCAGATAGGGTGTGGGGGTATACGGTATATCGGGTCCTAATGGAAAGTTAGGACGATACATCCTTGCGATCCGTGGTGTCTAGGAACTACACTAATATTGAGGTATAATGTATATAGGAGTATAATTGCCTTCAAATTAAAGCTCACATAATTTAGAATAGATTCTAGGAAATTATCTAGTGAATTCAATTGGACTCAGGGTATTCCCTACTCATAGGCATATATTACTTGAATATACATGTTATGTCCATGTCCAGTATGAGGGATTCGGAATAGTTTTTGACGTGGATAACCGATCACTCCAATTATTATGTGGTTATTAGTTATGCCTCGTCCAACTAGGTGTGGTCGATAATTCCTGATGTGGATAGCCGATCACTCCAGTTATTATGTGGTTATTAGTTATGCCTCGGGCGTGGTCGATAAAGTGATTAATAATCATATGAGGGCCCATACCTATATTTGGACATAGGAGCACTTGCATGGTGTTTGACTGCTATAATGCAAGAATAGGAAATCAATATCTTATTATAGGCTGCATGGGGATTATTCTCTCCTCTTGGAGAGAATATATACCATGGAACCTTGCCCATCTCCCTATTGGAATTTCATATTCATGAGCCAGGATCCTCTCCTCTCTTGTATTCATTCACTATGGCTTGGTATTGACTAGCCATTTCCGTTGGTTGGGTGGTTTATGCTCCACAAGTGTCCTTTTGGTTTGCATGTGACAGGATTCTTGAAGATCTTCACTTGGCCATCGTTATAGTGGTAGTAGAGCTTGGATTACATCAATTAGAAGGTGGAGTTTGAGATTCTTGCTTTTTGCAGCTTGTTTGGTGGATCTCTTTGGTTTTGCTTCCATTTGGTGGAATTGACATCCAAGTAGGTGGCTTTTCAGACCCTTGATGTACTTTCAGCCTAAAGATCATCATTATGCATTTTCTCCATAGTTTTTGATGGAAATCAATGGATTTTTGACGGTTTTTTGTGATTTTTCACCTAGAATTCAAGTTTTTTGCATGGAATTGATCATAGCAATTTTTTGTCATAAATTATATATTACACGCACCTTCCGCACGCAAGGTGTGTGTAAAAAAAATTTACGAGCACCTTCCGCAAAAGGTGCATGTAAAAAATAATTTATGACAAAAAAAAAAGAAGACGGATAGATTGTGCTCCGTGAGGCACGTTTATTTCCTTCATTAAAAAGCAAAAAGTGATTTTACGTATGCATATTATCCCTTACAATTTAGATGAAATATGTACATTTTGCACTCTAAAGTAGAAACACCCCATGCATGCACTTTGAAGATGAGAGATTGAAAGTAAATGCCCGAGATTGAAAAACTTTCAAGCGAAATCAAAGAGCCTAATGGTGTGGGCACTGACCGTGGTGAGTGACCCCACCTTGGCACTACATGTTGGTGCGCTAATGGAGATCTGGATAGGAAGCAACGCATTGAAACGGTGGCAAGGGTGGTCCTCACGCCTCAACGCTGGGACCTGGACGCCAGTAAGGTATCAGGATATATCCTCGAATATTACAGCATATTCCTTCAGACACACGGGACAGCGGGACAGTCCTAGCGAACCACTTTCCGTTATACTCCTTCCCCCCCGGGACCCTGTTCCCTGGACCCTGGCCCCTGGCTGTGATCCTGCTTTTGCCGTAGGAAATCATTCCTACCAAGGAACGCAGTGCTTCGTAGTGCTCTCTCTTTTCGCTCTCCAAGCAAAGCAGCGTATACTACCAACTTCTTTATGTGACCACTGAAGTCTATGATGAGCATATGTTTTACAATTAAATAAAGATGAGGTTGCAAGAAAGTTACTTTTTTCCTTTCCAAACACCCTCGCCCCATCCCCCAAACCTACTCATCAAATCATAAGATTCACAAAATTTTCAATGACTTGTAATAAAGGTAATTTGTGGGTCAAATTACATAGTAGCTCCAATTGGCAATCCCCCAATGCCTTCTTGCCATGTGGCACAAAATACATCAAAACATGTCTAGGAAAACCTTAGTCCAGGGCAAAAGAGGAGAAGGGTATTGTTTATACCAAGGCAAAAATGTGCAAATGGAATGAGAATTTTCCTGAGCAATGTCGTGTGAGAGCTCTTTTTTATGGTTTTTTCTTTTAACTAGCAAAATGTTCATGATTGCATGTCGGCAGCCAATGAATGGGAGTGTAACCTAGCACATGCACATTCTCAACCACCATTAGCCATAAAATCCACGTTCTTTCTTCTTTTATGGATTCACTCTCATCTTCTCATCTCACACACTCTTCCTTACTGTAGCTGGAAAATCATTTATTAAAAGGTTGTTTCTCTCAAAGTTTTTGGCTTGCAAAAACAACGCAAAAACATGCAGGACTTTGTTTCTATGGGTGCACTTTTTCGTATGGCTCATATTGTCAAAAATGATGGGCATTGTCAATTGAAGAATTTTTTTATTGACAATACGACATTTTTTTTGTTGACATAAGAACAAATTTGTAATTTGTAGGGGGGCACACATTTCCTTGTCGACCCATCCGTTGACCGGCCGACAAATGTCACTCATGCACGGGACCAAGTGTCCTAGTGATCATATGACACATGTCACGTTGACCAGTAAACCCTCCCTACTTTTAGGAGGTCAGTCCAGTAAATTCTAGTGGGACTAGCATGAAGGAGAGAGGAACCGAAATAATTTCAGTGCACTATTTACAGAAAGAGGAGCAAAGAGAGAGGTGGAGTCATCTGCAAATAAAGGAGAGAGAAAAGAACAGTAAAGGAGAATGTCCCAATTGAGAGACTTAGGAGGCAGAATAAGATTATGAAAAAGTGAGAAGTGGTTAGAGAAAAAGTTACAGATGGCCTTAGAGGAAGGAAGGGAGGTTTCATTTACAATAAGACCACAAGAGTCTTCTCTTCCGTATTGAGATTTAAGTTTCTTGAAGAAGAAGGCAGAGGAAAGGTTTGCTTCTTGTAGCCAATTGAGATGAGTTCTCAAATATAGTGGCTTTGGAGTGATCGAGAATTTTGAGACGATTGGAGGCAAAAAGTTATTTGTCTACATGAAGGGAATGGTCAGCAACACATGTCTTTGTCTATTGAGATGGTGGAGAGCAATTGCTTTAGAGAGTATTCAAGGAGAGAGGCAGATAAACTGATGAGTTTTCTTTGTTGGCTGATGAAGGAGCATGAGCAAGCGACGATATCTCCTAAAGATGTATGGGAGAAAATCTTATTTAAAAGAGCAGGATGAAGTTATTTATTACAAATCTGAGATTTGTTCATAATATAGACCGAGTGATGCTTGAAAGATTTGGTTGGGAAGAGTTTGAAGTGGAAGTGGAGGTGATCTGGTAGAGGAAAGATGGGAATGGTGCTGCAAGAGATAAGACTGGGCCAACATCCTTATGAAGGTGTTGAACATGCTAAACTAGTCCAAGACCAAATGCAGAGTGCATATCAAGAATCTAACATGTAGTGTCAAACTAATGGTGTTGGCCACCAATTCAAAGAGTAAGATGATGTTGCATGTGATCTCAAGCAATAATAAGTCTTTCAACATGACATTTCAGATGAAGGTCAACTCATGATTTTGAGTATCATTTCAAGTTTTACTCTAACCATCAAAGTCTAGAACAAGACCTACATTAGTGCGTTAACTGATCAATGGACAAGCAACTATGGGCCATCAAATAAATGAGGGTGTTCTGCTCAAAGAAAGTGAATTAAGTCATTCATCAATCTTTCAATGTGAGGACTATTCAACACTGGCATTTCACATTTTTTAATTGCATGGGTATCTTAAGAACCCAACCTATGAATCATTTCAGTGCAATTTGGAAGCTATCGAAGGTTTTTTAAACATTGATATTGATTCATTGGAATACAGTTGTTCAATAGTGATACCATAAGCAATGAAAATATTATATTGTTCCATAGAGATCTTGTATGTATGTTTTCTTGGACTAATATTTCAAACAGAGGATATTGCGGCAATACTCTATGTTCATTCCATGTAGATTGGTTGCAAAAAAGCAATATGGTGCTACATAAATCTCTTCTTCGACCATCATTTTTCTTCATCAAAACATAGGTTGTAGATTGAAGCTAACAAATAGATTCAATTTAATAGCTTTGGATTGTTGGTAGATCATAGGTTGATCAAGATTTCTACATTCTATGTGTTGATTTAATGGTACACGATAGTCAAAAGTTTTATTGGCGTGGTTCTTGTGTGCATGACAACACTGTGAAAAAATCAAATCACAAAGACCTAATTATGTCCTTTTGATCTTTGGCAAATTTGGAGAGCACATTACAAATGCAAAAATCATGTATCAACCACATATAGAAGATGAAAACCCAATATCAACTTGTGACAAACACTTAGATATGATATTCTACTATTTCTTTTTGTACAACAGTAGTACAATAACAATATTCACACGTGGATCCATACACATAAGAAAAATAGCATTCTACACACAAAATTTTACTATATCACCACCAAGATGCAAAAAATGGATGCAAAAATCCAAAGAGATATCTTCCATAAGAATGAATGAGAGAGATGAATTTCTCCCACGCTTGTATGCCTATTTATAACAGCCTCTTAACCTATTTGGATGATCTTGCCTAAGCTTATCAACTTATGGAAGTTTCTAGATACTTGTCAAAACCTAGATCTAACCTAACTAGAAATATATTTGAGTCCTTATTGACATAAAAAAAAATGTATCTCGAAGTTGAAAATTAACTTTGGCCTCCACTTAACTAGTTGACAATTTTTCACAAACACCATCTGTAAAATTTCATGATTATCGTTATGATCTTTGCCACACAAAACTTGATGATAACACCAACTATCTCATGTTGTATGTATAGTTATGTATATCATAAATTTGTGGTTTATTACCTTTATATGTATAATTTTTTTATTTTTTATTTTTTATTTTTGTTGTTTGAATTTTCTTAATCTTGTTATGTGAATGAGTTTTTTTTCTAACAATATTAAAAAAGAGAGTCTTTGTTAAATCATGTAGAATCTAGATTTTTTTCATTTTTCAACAATGTATTGAAGCACAAAATCTATATAACTTGTCCAAATATATATATAATGAGAGCTAAAAAATAATCATCAAATGGTTTGTTTATAGTTCCTAGTTATGAAAAGAAAGTGGTAAGTTGATTTCTTTTCTAAGTGTTAATGAGAATAATAATTAATTACTAAAAACTCAAACACAAATGACAAGTAAACCAATAAAAATAAATTTTATAGTTATTACAGTTAGTTTTTCTTTTTAAAAAATTTGTAGTGGATTATTTCTAAAATAATATGAAACAATGTGGAAATAATATTTTAGCTTAATTTTATAAACAATATCTATTATTGTACATAAAATATGCAAACAAATATTCTATGGGCTAAAACTATATTTTCTTTGCATATTAGCAATTTTTTAGTGTTGCTTTCTTTACTATGAAAGTGATTGAATTTCATGTGAACATGCTCTCACATAGAAATGAAATACCATGAAAAAAATATTTTTTTTTCAAAAAAAGCTATAATGCATCACAAATGCAAGTATTATTATCAACCATATACTATAATTTTCAAATGAAAAAAATGTTGTAGAATTATTTTGTAAAGATAACTAGGATTTACTTGATATTTGATCTATACATTCAGAATAATAATGAATTTTCTTAAATAATCGCATTCAAAATAATAATGATTTTTCTTAAATAAACACAACAATTATAACTAGTTTGATTGATTTTTTTGGGACCTTTCATTTACATGACTAAGAAAATGACCTCCTAGTGCCCCACTGTGAAGCTATGACATGATTGACCAATATTTTAACATGTCAAAGTTTTGCTCTATATGGCATATGAAAGTAACAATACAAGTTGACTTAAGGAGTATGTATATAATGACTACAACCATAAAAGAAAAAAAATAAGTCATCATGACTTTAATAATAATAACAACAATATGCCCTTAAAAGGACTTTACATTTTAAAAATTATTGCCAAATATATCTCATATGCAAGTGCTTAGCGCAATAGAAAATAAACCAAAAAAATTCTAAATTTTATTAGATTTTCAATAAATATGTACGTATGTAGAAGCAAAATTCTGACTTCCAAGGGGAATGATACCATAACATTTTACACGTATAAAGTGTTAATTAATTTACAAAGAATAACAAATTCATGTTGTCTATTTCAATGTGATCTCCCTAACAGATAATAAATTTACGAATTTCTTTTATTTTAAAAATTTGAACTTCTCATTTGATATATTTACGTGATTTATATGGACCTCTCTCATCACAATCATGGTATTTTTAATTTTTTAATTAAATGACATACTCTAACTAGTTCGAATTAGGTGTCTTTAATTTTCTAATCAAATGACATATTCTAACTTCAGATTAGCTTCACTAGAAGAATGCATAAGGGTAGAGTTTTTATAATGTTGTTTGATTACAGTAAATACAACTATGACTTACTCAAGGCCATAATCATATGATATAATATGGTAAATTTTTCATGTTCAAACACCAACTCAACATTGACATTTGAAAACGATTATATATAAGAGACAAATGTCACACCAAATTTATACAAGTATTACTATGTACTTGCAAGAAAGAGACATGTAGAAGCTTGAATCCATTATATATAAGATAAAAGATTTTCTTATTAATTTGATAATTTAGCATATGAAATTGTTGAAATAAGTAAGAAGTTGTGACTATTATTTTGTGAGGCACATTAGAAATATTTAATATTCACATGCTTCAATCACTAATACTTGTGTATATTCCTACAATCAAAATCTCTCTTTGATAGGGCGATTGAAGGGAGAGGGAACGAGCAACGAGATATTGGCAGCGATGGCGCGCTCTTTTATGACAACGATAGCGCAGTTTACAACGGGGACAGATGCTGAGAGGTTAATACCCTGCTGAAGGGCTTTTGGGTAAAGCTTCTCCTTCTAGGCGATGAGGCAGAAAGGGCAGTCAGGGCTCTTCATATTAGCTTTCTGTTTTCACAGGATTTTCGTATGATGCTTTGTTCCTCACGCCTTGCCCTAAGCTTGGAATACTTCCCTGTCCTTTTTCTAGCCTTGCTATCCTGCTCTTATTCTTCACTTGAGTTCTGCTTGTGTTTTTCAACACAAATTCTGTAGCTACCTTGCGGTTCCTCCTGTCCTTTTTTTAGTGTTTTTCAACACTTGTTTGCTAGTTGTCACTTCAGTGCAGTGACGTGCTGCCTTTTGGTCTGCTTGTGGCGACTTGACATCTTTTGTCTTTGTTGGTGACTATTGCTGGTTTTTTCTTGGCTCTTGATGGCCAATCGTTTCTCTTCTCATACTTTCAACAAGCGTGTTAATCAGACTCCCTCTCTCCATCTCAATAGATCGACTCTTTCTGTCCCTCCTTTAGACAGAACTGAGTCTATTATCCCTTTTGTCAACGCTCCTAATAACCTTCCTCTGAATTCTAGAGGTCTCCTCTCTACTCTATAAGCAGTCAACCCTTCTGTTAGCTTTGCGGATATCCTTAAGAACAAATCTGCCCCTCCTTCGCCCCCTACCTCTGTAGACAAATGGTCAATATGGAAAAAGGTTAATGTATCTAAGGATTCAAGCATTTTGTCAGATGACCCCTCTTCTCTCGCTTTTCTTCCTGACCTTGAAGCCCTTTCTGCTTCACAATCTCCTCTCTTTGATACTTCAGTGGCCATTTTCTTCGGTGCTCTCTCGTCCGACCCTTCCACTTTTAAAGACTTTATTTGTCAGCTTATCGTTCCCCATTCCAAATGTTTCATTAGATTTGAATCTCTTTCTGCTAACTGTTTTCTGCTGCATTTCAGCTCCAACGTGGGTGCCTCAGAAATCCTTCTTGCTTCTTCTTTTCACTTTAAGAATTCTGTTATTTTTGCTCTTAAGTTTAGCAAAGTTTTTAACCTTCATAATGCCATGGAGCATCAAAAGAGAACTTAAACTCCTGGAGCAGTACGCTACTTTATAAAGTCATGGAAGATGCCATCGGAGAAGAAGATGAAGGATCGATGACAATTCAACCCATAAATATCCAAAGCTCCATCACCCTACTCCCTTGATTGTTTCGACCTCCACTGCTTCCAACATCCCAAACGATCTGCTAATGGATCAACTTACTAAACTCCACAAACAGCAGATGGAGCAACAAATATAGCCCAGTTTGATAAAAAAAATGGAAGGCTTTGTAGAGTGTTATAGCATCTTCTTCTACTACGCAAGATCAAAACCAGCTACAGTACCCACGACGCGAGAATGTATGGTGTCCAGTTTGTACACATAAACATACAACCAATGAGTGTCCAATTTTGAAGCAAAATCTCAAATTGACACATCGGTATTGTCACTTTGTGCAACGCATCATCTCATGAAACTGTGTTCTGTCCATTTAACCCTAGGATTATTTAGCAAAAGAGGGCTCAATATCAGACCTCTTATCCTCACCATCAAGGGTCACCTAATGTGGCACCGCGATTTGGAGCACCAATGAACCAGCAACGCATGGCATTACCAGCACCACCAAGGCCAGCTAACAATCAAGTGGCCCAAGAAATTGACAACAGAAGAGCATGATGTACCACCTCGACCTGAGCAACAATAGTGGTATGGACCTAATGAGCCATATGTTGAATCTGGCCATCAACGAATACCTTGCAACATACGCTGCCCAATCTCAGCGCCAAGGTGGGAGAATCTATGGCTTCTATGAATGCGGAGAAGTGCATATAGTCGTTGAATGTCCTCATAAGGGCATGTAAACACCCTTCTACACGATGCAATCAACAACAGCTCCAGGATGGTTGCCACAAAAATCTCCAATTCCCCATGTTCTAGTGCTAGCTGTCACACGAGCCCAGAAACGGAAGGGAGTGGCACCATCACCACCATCCTCAGTATCACTAGCAGACAATCAACTTTCGTTGTGTGTGTGTGTGTGTGTGTGTGTGTGTGTGTGTGTGTGTGTGTGTGTGTGAGAGAGAGAGAGAGAGAGAGAGAGAGATGGAGATGGGATTAGTTGAACGTAGTGCTAGATGTTGAATTATAAGCATGTGTTTGAATCCGAATTATGTTATCGCTCTCATGGGGAATGAATCTACATGTGATATGTAAAGAATCCTCTTCATTTCTTGATGCTAGATCTAGGGTTGAAGGTGGATAGGAGAACTTGCTACAACTTGTCTTTCTTGCCTTCCGCCTTTGAGATTATTGCTTGATTCTCCTCCTTAGCTTCCTGCCTTTGGCTCTTCTTTTTTCCTTCGCTTGAGAAATTGGCTTTCTAATCTCTATCATGCAAGGACAAGGAGCTCATCCTACACTTGGCATGTTGGATCCTATACTCCTTGGCCACAAGCACACTATGGAGCTTGTCTATGGAGGGAAAGTTTTCATGAATAGCAAAACTTTGGACCAAGTTGGAGCACTCATCTCCAAGTCCATTTAAGATCACTTGAGCAAGTTAATTATCATGAATCTTATCACATATTAAGGCAAGTTCCTTGTTAAAAGATTTGATTCTGAGCACATACTCTTGTGCACCTACATCACTTCTCCTCATGCTTTGCATCTCTTTCATTAAGTAGATTTAGATTTTCTACATTGCAGATTCTGTAAATTGTGTTGTCTTTCAAACCAAAGATCAATAGATGATCTTGGATCTATGATGATTGACAAGATCTTCACAATCTTTGATGCTTTCTCTTTGATTTGCATCAAAATCTAGTCAAAATGATGTGTAAAAAAATTATGAGGATACTATCAATAATGGAACATTAAATGTAGGTACAGCAGCTCCCCACACATGTGAAAAGTACACTTTCATCTCACTACCAAATATAGATCTCAAATTTTGAAGCAATCACTTAGAATAGGCTTGCCCTCTCAAAATTAGATTTTTAGCATCAAACTTGCTAAATTTGGACTTGGTTTTGATCAACAATTAAACTCTTGTACTTGTCTTTGATACCGTGTTGAAAGTATAGTGTTTAGGAACCTAAATGGATCTACAAAAGATCTACAAGAGTGATTGGGTTGGCTAATCAATCTCTTGCAAAACTAGCACTCAAATCTTGATCTAGATTGGCAATTTTGATTAACACAAGCAAGAACAATCAATTACTAATCAAAAAACTTCATGTGCTATTCACACTTAAATTTTCTACTCAAGATCGAGAGCAAATATGCATATTTTGAGAATGACGAACAATTTGCTTAAGATTTGGATCAAATAGCCATCTTTTGATCTACATAGAAAACAATCTTTAAGAAGATAGAGTGACATTTAGATCATTTGCATTTTTACAGCCATTACTATTCAAAACTTGAGTCATTTTTGTAGTCTGTTGAATATGTGATGTACATCTACAAGTCAAGGTGGAAGTGCATAATCTTTGGAGTGGAAATCAATGTTTTTGCAACAAAGTCAATTATTTACATTCATATAAAAATTGTTGTGTTTTATTTTATTCATTTTGTTTGTAAGTCCATTTTAAAATATCAATCACAACCATGAAAGTGATTACTTTTTTCATATTTGAATATTACTCTCAATTTGACTTCACATTTCTTGCATGTAAAATGCTAATTAAACTTCTAAAATATGATCAAATTCAATAGTCAATCTATTAGAAAATCTATAAATCACAAAAGTTATACAAATATTCACATGTAGGAATTCGTATGTACATGCTTGTGATAAAATCATGTACATAAACATGAATACATATGTACACACACACACTACAATTTATGAGATGTAGACATTATAAGTTGTAATAGCAATCAATGCAAAAAAAAATTCACTACTAGTAAAAAAAATCATTTGGTATATGATTTACTTCTTCATGTGTGTGCAAACTATGAGAGAGAGAGAGAGAGAGAGAGAGAGAGAGAGAGAGAGAGAGAGAGAGAGAGAGAGAGAGAGAGAGAGAGAGAGAGAGAGAGAGTGGCCATGTTGTCATCATCCATCAAAGATAGCCTAACGCTTGACCTCACGACACCCTCTAATGCAAGAGAGATGTGGGATACATTACTTACCAGATTTCAGACAAAATCACGCAGTCAAATCATGATTCTTGAAAACCAGTTGACAAACCTGCGATGGGATGGTAGAGACCTTACCTCTTTTATTAGAAAGATGAAGGATTTGTTCCTTTCATTACACAACGCTAGAACAGAGAATGCAATATCAGTGGAGAAGTAGCTCACCTACCTGTTACAAGCTTTACCAAGATCTTTCCAAACAACCTGAACGTTGCTAGCAAAGGATCCCGCTATGACACTTGAAAAGGCAATGATCGAGATTCGAGAAAAAGTCGAAGCTCGTGAGCACCTTGATCACAAGGACGCTTCTGAGCAAGCTCTCTACAGCAACAAGGAGAAGCCAAAGAAGCAGTCCAAGCCTAAGAGAGAGTCAGATTGAAGGCAGGACCAAGATCAGCAAACAGGCTGAGCCAGCAAAGGTAGATGGAAGAAGAAAGAAAATCAGGACAACAGAATGGCGACAGGAAGGTGTGCATGAGATGCAAACGCGAAAGACACACTGTCGATTTGTGTTGGCTAAATCCAAAGATAGAGTGTATCCATTGCCACAAGAAGGGTCATGCAGCCATGAATTGCTACCAAGCCCGAGAAACAAGCAGTCTCAAGGCAAAATGGGAGAACAATAATAGTTCATCCTACATTGAAGAGCCAGAAAGCTCGAAGATGGGCAAAGAAAGATCGAACAATAGAAATTTGACAGCCTATTTGTGTACAGACGTGTGTGCAGCATCAACATCTGACACACAAGAGGTAATCTCTGATTCAGGAGCTACCTCACACTTCGTTACAACAAGACGGATAATGTTTGACTTCGCAGTATAGATCCATCAAGATTTATAGTTCTTGGAGACGGATCGAAACACCATGTGAACGGTATTGGTTTGTTGTGGCTCGACACAAAGGGCAGAGACAGACAACTAGAAGTTGTTCTCTCCATACCCACACTGGAGCAAGACTTGCTATCAGTCGCAAGAATAGCAGACGCTAGGGGTGCGTATGACATTTTCAAACGAAACATGCAATGTCGTTGATGTCAGCACCAGTACGTTGATCACGCAAGGTTGACAAAAGGGCAACCTGTATCATTTGAGGGTACGCCTACTGACAGATCAAGCACACCAAGCCCATGACAGTGTAGATGTTCTATGGCACGGGAGACTATGCCACATGAACTTAATGGCATTGTATCAAGCAAGCCAGCATGGAGCTATCACAAGGGTAAGCATCACGAATGCAACCAATTCGACAACCTGTGATGCATGCATGAAAGGGAAGATGTCCCGAACGTCTTTCACAAGAGACTCCTATAGAACAACAAAGAATCTGGAGCTGGTACATTCGAACATATGTGGACCTTCCGATGTGATCTCAGTAGGAGGCTCGAAGTACTACATCACCTTCATTGATGACTACAACAAGTTCGCACGAGTCTACTTCATTCACAACAAATCAGATGCACTCGACAAGTTCACAGAATATGTAAACTGGGTAGAAAGATGCACAAGAAGCAAGGTGAAGCAGATCAGGACTGGTCGTGGTGGAGAATATATCTCGAACTGCTTCACTGACTTTTGCAAAGATCGGGAAATCCTTCACAGAAGGGACTGCATCCTACACACCACAACACAACGGTGTGGCTGAGAGAAAGAACAAGACACTCATGGAAGCCGCAAGGTGCATGATGGCCTACTCGAAGGCACCAAGAGTGCTATGGGCTGAAGCAGTAGCTACAGCTGCCTACATCCAGAATAGGATAAGCAAATCAAGTATTCCTCACACAACACCAAACGAACTATGGTGGGATAGAAAGCCCAATCTAACACATGTTTGGATTTTTGGCTGTGTAGCTTATGCATATATTCTTGATAAGCTTCGAAAAAGTTTGATGAGAAAGTCAAATTAGGATACCTTGTTTGGTATGACAATCACTCGTCATACTACAAGATCTACATGCCAGAAATGAATCTAGTGAAGATTGTCAGAGACGTCAAGTTTGATGAAACCAGAACAATAGTCGACAGTGATTCTGCTAGCTATGAAGTCCTGGGAAAGCATGACAGAAGGAGCAGAACCCGAACACTCAGATGAAGATGTTTGAACTCCATGTCAGCTGAGCAATGAATCAGACGAGGAAAGGACTGCAAGCCTGCCTGCTGCTACAACTCCTGTAAATCGAGATGGTTCCGGATCTAGCTAAAGAGACAAAGGCAAGAGCATTGTAGTACCAGAAGAATCTCCAAGGAGATCAACAAGAGAGTGAAGAGTGCCAGCAAGATTTGTGTCAGGCAGTTCGGCTTCAAAATCGGAAGACTTTGTGGGTTCAGTGGTGAACCACAAACATTCGAGGAAGCCATCGACAGTCCACTAGACAAGGACAAATGGATCCAAGCCATGAATGAAAAAATTGAATCCATGAAGAAGAATGAGGTATGGACACTGCAACAAGTGCCAGCAGACAAGCGAAAGATAGTGCAATGCAAATGGATTTACAAGCCTAAGTATGGACCAAATGGAGATATTTCGAGATACAAGACTAGACTTGTAGCGAAGGGATTCTCTCAGAAGTACGGCATCGACTACACTGAGACCTTCTCTCCAGTGGTAAAACATGCGTCCTTACGCCTACTATTTGCATATGCAGCTACATACGACCTCAGGATTCACATTATCAATGAGAAGATAGCATTTCTACATGACGAGCTAGATGAAGAAGTCTACATGGATCAACCTCCAGATTACATCTCCTACTCACTTCCTACCTATGCATGACCTAGAAATTAGAGTCCAGATGCAATGTATGAAAATTAGCCAATTAGAATGGTTCCAAACTCAACCTCATCCATTTATCTACTTGAAAGAAATAGTACAAACACTATTTAGTCCTTTATTAACAAATATGAACCTATCTCTAAGCTAAGAATTATGTTGGCCTCCAAAAATGCCAAATAACCAACACACCTATTTGACAATTTTTTCACACTCCTCTCTTCAACTAGTTCTAGCATAGATTTGGATAGAACTCCAAGTGATGTTCTATGCTACATAAACAAGTCCTATCTCAATGCTTTGGTGAAGATATCAGCCACACACTCCCTTGGAAAAACATGTCGAAACCTCCACCTCCTTTGCCATGACTTGTTCTCTCACAAAATGATAAGCCACTTCAATATGCTTGCTCCTTGCATGAAAATAGGATTGCTTGTCAGTATTTTGGGCTGGAAGGTTATCACAAAAGATGATTGGGACTCTTTGAAAAATCTAGCAAGTGAAAATCCATTACCATCCTTTTAATCCATAGCATCTCCTTTTGTACAAGATGAAGAGCTTTGTACGACAGCCACACTAGATGACAATGAGAGGGTAGCTTGTTTCTTCGACTCAAAGATATAGCTCCATCACCTATGAAAATAGCATGGCTCTTATGGATTTCCTATCCATTTGATTCCAGAAAAGTCTGAATCTAAAAATCCATACAAGTTAGGTGATGATCCTCCATAAACAATGCCAAAAACTCTAGTTCCCAGATGTATCTCAATACCCTATTGCCTAGTTTCCAATGCTCCACACTAGGATTCATGAATGAATTGGCTTAATCTACCAACACAGTAGCTAATATTAGGTCTTTTGATGGTTAGATATATGAGTGAACCAACTAGATTCCTATAGAGAATAATGTCCTCGAAGGATCTTTCATTACCTCTTATGGTGAGCTTTACGGTTGACTCCATTGGTGTATCACAAGAGTTTGCATCTACCATATGAAATATTTTAGAATAAATTAGCATACTTCTCTTGAAATGAAAGTAAATGAGAAGTTCTAAATACTTCTATTCCCGATATATAATGCAAAAACCCAAGATCATGCACATTAGACTCTTTTTTTAGTGCCATCTTGATATCATTAATATCTTGATTGTTGCCTCC